>CM068367.1:31709555-31827055 GCA_034769895.1 Magicicada septendecula | reverse complement strand
TCTTCTCTGGCCGTGGACCACTGGAACCGTACGCTCATCCGTGACTTGTTGAGGATGCGACATGCATTTCTTGCTTGTGATGGTTGATATGTCGCAACCATCATCCCTCTCGAGGTTGTCCTCTGTTGATACTGAGAGGTATGCGGCCATATCTTCTGTAGTAGTACTGGACCCAAGTTTCCTCTTTACCACAGCTTTTCAGGCACTTCCAGGCTGTGTTTTTGATTGCTGGATCCGGAGATGTAAGAAGCTTGAAAGCCTGCGTGGACTGTCTTTATCTGCCATTGGAATTAAATTGGCTACCCCTTGATATGCTGGCATATATAGGATCTCTGGGCTTGCTCGCTGCGGAAGGTGTAACCACTTTTTGTTGTAGCCTTTGATTTTCTTGTCGGCTTTGTGAAGCGGCTTCATAGTTATTCTGGATGCTCGCAGGACATAGTCCAGTTTAGTAAGAAAGAACATATTTAAGGCTTTTGCCTGATTACTTCACTTCCAATATGGTCTTGATTTGAGACTGCGGCAATGCCTCTAAATATAACAAAAATACTAATCCCTGTTTAAACATTCATTTAAACAATTCTCTTATTCGTAGACTGAATGATGTTCTGTTACTTCTCTTTCACTCGCTCTTTCTTTGTTATGTTGAAGACTGTGTGCTTTGTTCTAAATAAACCTTAAATTTCGTGAAGTTGATTCTAATTGTTTCCGACTAATTTTATTCTTGGATTTCGTTGTCCATGACGTGTCCGTTGATTAACTAAATATAATTAAATCACTACCGACTCGGAACACAACGTTTTTTATGGGTAAAAACGTAAAAATTTTACCTTATAGCCCGAAGCAGTTTCGCTTATTATAATACTTTGTTATAATCTGAGCAATGGAGATCACTCAAGACACTGTCTTTCTACCGACTCCCGGACCGTTCTGTAAGTTGCATTTCATCAGGAGAACCTCTGTACAGCTATTGGACTGTACTGCTGTCTTCCATTCTCAGGACATGACCCCTAGCCAAATTCAAACTTTGTAACTTCGTATTCCAATGAAGGACGTAATGCTAACAACATCAAATGCTGCATTTTTAACTACAGTAATTTCAAGTGTAGTACTCATAATAATGCTAACAATTTGTCCCAAATCCATTCAACAGGCTCCACTGCTGATTTGTTAAGGGTCCAGTTTTGACCGTCTTATGCCACGATTGGTCTAATTAAGGTCTTATACAACCTGAACTTCGTTGACTGCCTTACTGACCTACTTTTTAGATTTTATTTAAGGAGAAATATGCTCTTTTTCCGATAGCAGTTCTTCTTCTCCTTATTTCCTCATTTACGCCAAGTCAAGGTTTTCACTGACAGTATAACCAAGGTAGGTATTAAAAAAAAAAAAAAAAAAAAAAACGGACTACAGACAATTATTTTCTCTCACTGTCTTGAGACCAAGTCCCACTCTTTTCCTTGTCTTGTCAACTGTAAGTGGAATCAAAAGTTTTACTAAAGAATAAGAAACTTTTTTTGCGGTTGCGTAGATTTATATTTGAATAAACATGGAGCTTTTAATAATAAAGACAGTAACGATTCTGTATAATTATTGTTAAATTAAATTCATTTAGAAATAATAGAGGCCCGTGTATACTGTATTTGAATATCCAGCAGGAAATTAAATACTACTGCAACACCAACATATATTTATGTTTGTTATTAATGTTGTATATTTGCGTAGTCGTGCTGTAAACAGTGTGACTTCCGCAATGTCGATTCCCACCCACACCACCGTAATAATAAGGATCTGGAAGTTGGTTGGCCTTGTTTCGGTGAATACATTAAGTGAACAACCGCGTTGTAAACAAACTTTGTGACACAAATATTCACGCCACAATTTTAATATTTGCTTAATAAAGATGATATAATACAGTTTTTAATCACTTTTCGAGTATTAACTGTTGTTGTTGCTGCCGTATAAAGTAGAACAAAGCCATAAAACGAGCAATGCCGCCGCCGCCACTGCCACCATGACTGGTAGGTGCAATATACTGTATGCAGCGCCACACGTTTCCTGCTGATTTCGTTTTACTTTATTATAAACACGAAGAAAAAGAAAGAAGTACACCCGCGGGAGCGAGACTCCCTTCCTCCGTGCACCACACAAGTAGAATATCACGTTATAGCTCTTATCGAGCATCGTCGGTGCTGTGTTCGTTGAGTTGATCGTTTTATTGTGTGCGAATCCCGATGTGATCGAGACACTTGCGTTACCAATAATAATATTTTTTTTTTTTTTACGAGGGAGACTGGAAAACTTATGTTCGCCGTAGGAGGGTCCGCACTCCTACAGTGTGTGGGACTCGCACCCACCAAAAGCACAAACCCTGTTGTCCACGGCATGGATCCACCTTGGGACTTAGCAATACTTCAAGGTGGTGCCATTTGTACTTCGTTCTGTGGACGTTAATCTGTTTTAAACCTTCAGCGGGTCCACCTTACCTGTTTTCTTCTATTCTGTTAGCGGCCCTAGCAAGATCATCTTCGGCTTCCTTCTTTCGCCTTAGTACCTTCTCTATGTAAGCTGCTACCTGCTCCCAATAGTGTTCGCTGTCCAGCATTATTCCGATGATATTTTCAGGCGAGATCTGTCCCACTACATTTTCCAGTGTTTGCCTCTCTGCTTTCCATCTATCACAGGTGAAAAACATGTGATTCACATCGTCCAATTCTTGTTTACAGAAAATGCAATCTGGTCTGTCTGCTGTCCCCATCCTATATAGGTAAGCCCGGAACAGGCCGTGGCCAGTTAGAGACTGTGTTATGAAATAATTAATCTCGCCATGTTTGCGATCAGTCCACTCAGCTAACTGTTTTATGAGCCTAGCGGTCCATCTTCCCTTCGTGTCACTGGTCCATCTTTCCTGCCACTGAACCATAGTACGAGCCCTGGCCTCTTTGTGAGCTTGTACAGTATCTACTTGGCCCTGCCTCTTGTAAACCAGTTTCCGTTCCTGAGCCAGCAGATCGATTGGGATTATTCCCGCTATGACAAGAACCGCGGACTCCGAAACCGTACGGTAGGAGCGCGCCACTCTGAGCGCGCCGCTTCGCTGCACTGCTGACACACGTCATCTGTATTTCTCGAGCTTGAGTGCATATCTCCGCACCATAAAGCAGCATTGAATGCGTGACCGACATAAGTAGCCGTCGCTTCGAAGGTTTCGGCCCACTGGTGTTTGCCATAATTCTACTAAGTGCGGCGGTTTTAGTTGCAGCCTTCTCAGCCACCCGTTTTATTTGTGGCCAAATCGTAAGCTTCGTGTCCAGAAGTATTCCCAGATACTTAAATCGGCTTTTGTGTGCACCGTTTCTTCTCCGACCTGCATTGGCAAGACGTTGGGGAGATGCCTCTTTGTGATCAGCACGATTTCTGTTTTGTCAGCTGCTAGTTTTAAGCCGTGGTCTGTCATCCAGGAAGTGACTCGACGCATAACCTGCCTTAATCTCATCTGAGCCAGTTCCACATCTCGCGCTATGACAACCGCTGCTATAACATCAGCGTACCCCACTAACAATGTATTTTCGGGCATTTCCATTGGAAGAATACCATCATATGTAGCGTTCCACAGGTCTGGCCCAAGAATTGATCCCTGAGCTGCCCCTGATGTGACCTCTTTGATCCGGCATCCTGATGTAGTGCCATAAAGTAGTGTCCTGTCGCGCAGGTATCTCTAATCATCCGCAACAGATATGTGGGTAACCGAAACGTAAGCTGCAAAGCGTCAAACATATCACTCCACTTCGCTGAGTTAAACGCGTTTTTGACATCCAGCGTTACCAAGAGGCATATTGGCTGCGAGAAGTGGTTTTCCTCGTTCGGTTACCCTTGCGGATTCAACTACTTTATTAATTGCATCTACTGTAGACCTGCCTTTCCAAAAACCATATTGTCTGTCGGATAAGTCTCCTTTATTGCCTGCAAAAGACGAGGTTTTATCAACCTTTCTCGCACCTTCCCGGCAGTGTCCAACATACACAAACCAGCCTTGCCCTTTCCCAACGTGAACAGAAAACTCGTGCCCTGAGACAAATGTTAAACATGCACAGCAACAGTTGTGGCTGAGTCCGCGCCACATCCTTCAGCACCTGTGCTGGTTGCCATCAGGCCCAGGTGCCTTTTTTGTTTGTAGAGAGTCTGCTGCTAGTATCAGTTCATCTTCGCTGAATATCGGGATCTCCGCGGGATCTATCGTTTCTCTCTCTATATCTCTCACTGGATGAGATGGGAAAATGGCATCTACAATGTTTTGCATTCTCTCCGCATCCTGTGGCCCTTCCCGCGCAAAAGCTCCGAGCTTGCAAGTTCCAATTTTATAACCTAGTCCCCAAGGGTCCCTGTTCATCTCTTCACCCAATGATTTCCAACAAAGCGCCTGTTGCCGTTTAATAGCTTAGCGCAAGTCCTTTTTTACTGCCTTATGCTCACCTGTTCTGAGGTCAGCTTCTCTTCATCGTGGCCGTTGAGCTTTTCGCGTCAGCGTGAGGCATTTCTTTCTGAGAGTAGCGATCTCTTCCGTCCACCAGTAGACCGGGCGCCTATTGTTTCGAGGTCTTTGCTTGGGCATAATAATAATAATAAAGGAACAAAGTCCATTGCTTTATTTCTAATTTTGTATTTTGACTTTTTTTTTTGCAAAAAACCAATATGTGAGGACCTGATATTTTTATGTACTTTGGAAGGGTTTACTTGAATTTGCAAGGATTTTGGACTACAGATCTCTACATCGAAGACCAAGGCGATGGATTTTCATGAAGCTGATCCCATACGGGAAAAAATTGTAGCTGGTATTCTTGTCAGTAATTTTGAATATTTGGCTACAATGTGTCTTAAATTGCAAAGAATGACGTGGTGAATAAGCTATATACGTTCAACAACAGTGTGAGACCTTCAACACGAGAACTCTTAAATTAAAGAAGAATGCCTGATGTTCAACATGGTGATGACCCACCCCACACTTCTCTATGGGTCTAAGAATTGAACTTCAACGATATACCAGGCTAGTTGTATTTAAGCAGCCGAAATGAGATTTCTAGGATATACTCTTCAAGATCGTAGAAGGAAAGGAGATGTATGACAGGAACTGACTATTACGAGCACACTCGATAGAATTGCCCTGTATCGGCTAAAATGGTTGGAACATCAGTGATTTATGACACCCGTATCCACAAACAACTATGGATCGAATTATATGGACAACTATGGACATGGAATTACATGTCGAAAGGACGGAGAAGTGTGGGGGCGTCCGAAAAATTCGAAGAAGCGTTGTAGTGACCAGCTCCATTAACCAAAAAGCAACAAGAAACACTGAGAAGACGTGAAAGAAATATTGTACGGCGTGTTTATGGCCTGGTTAAACAAGACGATACGCGGGAAAATAAGAAATAACCAGGAGGTAGATGAGCTGTTGAATCATGGAGAACACTGTAAGATTTGTAAAGGCTCAACAAATTTAATGGCTACGTCACGTAGAACGGATGGATGATCAGCGTGTGGCAAAGAAAATCCTGAGGGCACAGGTGTGTAAAAGTAGAAAGAGACGTCGACCTAGGATAAGATTTGTGGATGATGTGCGATAAGATCTCAGAAGAACAGATGTGAGAGGTTACGGTGAGATGACAAAGAATAGGAGACAATGGAGAAGATTGGTTTTGGAATCCAGGACTCACATTGGTCTGTAGTGCTAAAGAATAATAATAATAATAATAATAATAATAATAATAAGAAGAAGAAGAAGAAGAAGAAGAAGAAGAAGAAGAAGAAAAAGAAAAAGAAAAAGAAAAAGAAAAAGAAAAAGAAAAAGAAAAAGAAAAAGAAGAAGAAGAAGAAGAAGAAGAAGAAGAAGAAGTGGAAAAATAAGAAGAAGAAGTAATGTTTGAAAAAAAAGCAAATAAAATTTTCCTGGTTTAAGAAGGCCATGGGGGGGGGGGCTCTGAATTTGTATTGTTTCGGAGACAGTAAGTTCTTCGACAGTAGTTCTTAGAGCCTAAGAGATAGGAGTTGTTGAAGTGGTTTGGTGTTGAAACGTCACCGGTATTAGAAACGTCGATTTTAAAAATATTGAGTAAGTCAAAATTTATACAACGCTACGTATATAATGTATACCCTGACGGAGGGTGGTGGGATAGAGGAAGGAAGTTGTTAGTGAAACTCGTAAAGTAAACTGCTCTTGAGAATCTACGGGTTTAAATCTGTGTTAAATTAACTTAAGTAGATTGTACAACTTTCGAGCGAAACAGGAGCCTCCGCCGCCGCCTCGTACACACTGCTAACAATAATTTATATAATTTTTTTACCTTGTATCAGAGAAAGGTGACGGCAAAGGGAGGGTGTGGGGTGATTAAATTCCCAGCGTCAGGACAAGCGAGGGGAGCGTGTGTATTTTTTCCCTTGAAGTAAATTCAATTAGTGTGAAAACAGAAACATGAAAACGTGCACAGTTTAAAGATTAGAAACTCAAGATGATCAGTGAAGAAGGAGAAGAAGAAGAAGCGGGGCGAGCAGTAAGTAGATGGTGAATAATGAAAGGCGGGCACATTGCTTTGATAATACATAACGTAAAACGCTGTTGCTGAAGGGACGAACGTTCATTAAGGAAAAGAAGTCAAGAAGTCTTTGTACAAAATGACAGACGTTTGTTTATGTTATGTTTTTCGATTAAGGAAGGCAACTTTTTGAAGTACATACAAGGCAGGAGAACTTTTCAGCTTATTTTGGAATAATACGATATCAGCTTATTTGATTATTCAACGGTATCTGTAAATTTTTGTTCTAATTTTAGAATACCTAAAGCGTTTTATGTCTCAGAGCCTGTTAGTTTTGTAGTTTGCCCAATTTTTTGTTTAATAGACAGATTTTAACTGACGCAACTCTTAAACAATATTGGTATGGAGAACCATACATGACGTCCATGTTCTAAGATTTATATTTAAAATAATTTTCCATAGAAACTATTTCTTTCTTAAGCCTTAACCACAGTAAGCCGTATACCACCTCACGTTAGCGCACTCGATTTTCACTGATGGTGGCAGTCGATGGCACTGCCAAAACGTGTGGTTTTGCAAAAAACATTGGACCACGGCCAAACAGCCCGGGAAGGAATTTTAACAACAAACTACTTCTTTGTTGCCGATAACGTATTACTCACATAAAAAATTACCCCCTCCCACTCCAACTATCATTTTCATTTATAGAAAATTACCCCTTCCCCCTGCAATTTCCCTTTTCATCTATCTTTCTACAGTGCATTATTATGACCTTTTTTTCACGATAATTTATTTATCAAAATTAAGTACTTTACTCTTGTTTAAACGTAAAACGTTGCAGGTAAACTACCCTTTCCTCTTAACCGATCTTCACCAAAATCAATAGGCAATGAGTCCTCTATAACTCGGAAATATTTGCTAAAAATTATTTGATTTTGTTTAAATTTGCGGTAGTTAACGTTCGCCATAGAAACAATACTACACACAAACAGACACAGACGCATACACAGTCACTTTTCGGAAAATGACTTTTCTTCATGTTTTGAGGGAAGTACAATCAGAATCAGCCCTTATCTCGAACACGATTTTTCGCCATCATCATACTTCCATCTCCTTATGAAACATGGAAGTAAAAAACATTGTGTTCAAATTGTATACAAAGCGATAACTTTACTGTTACCCGTTCTCTTTACTCATTTTTTATATTGTTCTTACTGTATTTAATCAATTTTTTGAACCAGAGTGTGTAAAATTATTAAATTACGAGGGAGGTATGATAAGTGCCCGTGTTAGGGAAGAAAACACATTTTTATTTATTTATTTCCCAACTTGGTCACCTTTCAACTCGACACGCTCAATCCAGCGATGTAGCAACTTTTTTAAGCAATCTAAAAAATATGATTCGTCGAACTCTGCAAAATAGGTCTCTCTTTAGACAATGATCTCATCTTTTGATGACCAACAGCTTTCCGCTAAGCCATTTTTCATGTTTAGAAGTAAAAATAAATCGCAGGGGGCCAAGTTCATAGAATTTCAGTGGATGAGTATTCACTACTGGAGTACTGGATTCTCTGATGCAGAACTTAAAACGCTATAGAAAAAATTCAAGAAGGAATATGAGATTCTGTTAAATATTAGGTCTACTATTAATTAATTAATTTTTATTATTTTTTATTCCGGTTGTACAATGTTTACACATTTCCCGGAACCAAAGATTACAGAAATGATTGAAGTCTCATCTTCCACTGCTGCTTGTCCATCCAAAGATCTTCAATTTCTCGTTCCCTAAATATAGTCTCAATTTCTTCTATCCAGGTGATAGGTGGTTTTCCTCTTTTCCTTCTTCCCAGTGGGGTCCATTCAGTAACTCTCCTTGGCAACCTTTCCTGTGCCATTCTTTTCGTGTGTCCATACCACTGTAATTTTTTTTGTTTGGATAAAATCAACGATTGAATTTTTCACATTCATTCTGTTCTTAATGACTTCATTTCTAATTTTCTCACGTCTGGGTACGCTTGCCAAACGTCTCCAAAAGTTCATCTCTGCTGTAATTAACTTTGTTCTTGTGTGTTTATTAGTAGTCCAAACTTCTGAGCCGTAAGTCATGATACTTCTAACAATGGTTTTAAATATTTTGGTTTTAGTTTCTGCTGTAATTTGCTTATTCCACAGGATTCTATTTAATGTAGATATAGCCATCTTTCCCAAATTAATTCTGGATTGTATTCCTTTGTCTTGTTTCCCACTGTCCGTACTAAATACTTGTATTCCTCTGTATATGAAATCTTCACCATGTCTTCCTCCAATATCAAGTCTTGATGAAGGTCACCTATTGCCATGTATTTTCTTTTATTCATATTTACCTCTAGTCCCCATTTCTGATATTCCTGTATCAATTTTCTAGTCATGTACTCTATGTCTTCAAAATAATGAGCCAAAAGTAATTGGTCATCGGCAAACTGTAATGAATAAACTGTATCACCATCATGTGGAATTCTCATGTTCCTGCACATTTTTTCCAAGTCTCTATTGCCTTCTCCGTATAAATGAAAAGCGTGGGTGATAGACAACGTCCCTGGCTTAAATCTTCGGTCACTTGAAAACCTGGTGACAAATTCGTTCCTATTTTAATTCTCGGTATTGAATTGTTATAGAAATTTTGTAAAGCTTTTATGATAGTGGTGTTGATACTAGTTGATCTTAAAAAGCTGTCCACAGATTGGCTAACGGTACATTGTCATGGATTTATTTTTTTTATTAACGGCAATTAATTAATTTTATTTTTGTAACTTAGGCCTACACATTTAGCAGCGATGATGTGAGACAATGAACTACTTTGTATATACTGTCACACAAACACAGACACACAGTCGCGCGCGTAAGAAAAACAAACGATTTAACCACGTTAACATTGTTGATGCGTAAATTCTGCTCGAATAGGCGGTATCCATTGGAGTATACACATCAAACAAACAGTGAGTGAACGACGTACGATTGCTATGGCAGTGGTTGGGTGGAGGGAGACGGCTGTATCAGGTTCGTCTCCCCTGGGCATTGTATTCAAACCGAGTACGATACAAGGCGCTCTTCAACTACACGATTGATGCCATATTACCTTATTTCCCTCTCCCCATCCTCCATCACTCTCTCTCTCTCTCTCTCTCTCTCTCTCTCTCTCTCTTTCTGTCTCTCTTTCTTTGTTTCTGACACAATATATGGCGTTCTTTCCTTTCTCATATTACAATCTTTTACGGAGACCAACACAACGTTAGGTACGATTTCTGAGCATCATAAGATGTTCAGTGTTCTATACCAGTTAAGTCAAACGCAAATCGAAACTACGGGCAACACGTGGAGGCCCGTAAACAGTGAGTGAGAGTGTATCTATACACGTGTATACTTTTGGTATAAATATGTGCATAATTTGTAGTATTTTGTTTAGTAAAACTGGAAAGAGGAAAATGAAGATTGTAACGTAGAAAGTAATTCAAAAACTAAAGAGTCTTTAGAGCAGCAGTTGGCGACGACCCCACGCCCGCGTGCGCAAGTGCGCCTTTCGAGAAGGTTTGACGCGCCCGCAAACCAGTTTGTAATTTTCTTTTCTTTTGAACGAAGGAATGCACCCGTATTGTACCTGATTCGAAGTACTGTATTATAAAATAGTAGACTCACAAGCCATTTACCGAACCGCGTTAAAGCTCTGTTTTGCTCGGAGCGTCTGTTGCGATCATCGCTCAGCGATCATCACTGAGAGATAGTCGCTCAGCGATCATCGCTACCCTGGGCTGTTTTCCTCGAAGTGACTGAACGCTAGCGTCTTTTTGTCAGCTGGGTGAGTTCTGGGGTTTTGTCAGTTGGGTGAGGTTGGTTGGTGTCAAGTGTTGCGATGAGTTGTAGGAAAAGAAAATGCATACTGAAGTGGCTGATAGTGGAAGAAATGGAAGACGACGGTATTATTGAAACTTTAATAAAACCAATACAAGTGATACATCCCGTATTTAGTAACAGAACTGTTGAAGGATACTTTAAAAACTTGATCATGAACCATTTACGCAAGGACGAAAATAAGTTCTTAGAGTTTTTTAGACTGTCTATGGCCCACAGCATATGGCCAACATCTACAGCACGTGCTACACAACCCAATAATCGCTCGCGACTGCGTCTCCAACTGGTCCTGGAGCGGTCAGGTCTGCGTCTGACGCTGGAGACGCTAGCGCCTCTAGCGACAGACGCTTGGAGGAAAACGGAACTATGA
This sequence comes from Magicicada septendecula, assembly GCA_034769895.1. Classification (NCBI taxonomy): domain Eukaryota; kingdom Metazoa; phylum Arthropoda; class Insecta; order Hemiptera; family Cicadidae; genus Magicicada; species Magicicada septendecula. The sequence goes on along the minus strand of CM068367.1, from coordinate 31,816,267 downwards.
GAACCTGGTTAGAGCAGTAGATGGCGATGATCGCTGAGCGATGATCGCAACAGCCGCTCCGAGCCAAACTAAGCTTAAGTCTTCCCCCAACACTACTTTAAACCATTATTTTTTGTTTAAAGTTTTGTTAGTTTTAAGGTGCGTGTGCATGATGACAGATTGTTGATGACCTCCTCCTAATGTGAAATATTTTCATAAATTAATATGAAAAATACTGCAAACCATTTTGATTCGGTGTTTCACGTCGCTAGGGTAATTATAAAGCGAAGTTAATGTTTGTAACGTCTAGCTATTGAACTCCGCACCTTCCATTGATGGGGTGGGGAGGTGCGCGCCCATCGAACTGGTCCTCAATTATATATGAGCACCCATAAATTCAAAGGTTGCCTATGACTGCTTTAGAGAAATACAAAAATTGAAGATAGATATTGCTGCTCTTACTGGAAGAGAAAGACAAGCAACGCGTAGTGAAAAACAAAAAAATTGCGTAAATCTTGAACGATTTCTTCCGACCATTGTACTTGTATCTCTCTCTAATCTCCTGGAAAGCGAGATCTTGTTCCTTTCTGGTTCCATTCTTCTAAGATATTCTTCTTCTTCAACTTCCTTGTTAGAACTCTGTCCTGTTCTATAACAACGGTCCTACATGCTGTCACTCCACCTCTTCCTTGGCCGACCAATGTGTTCGGTTTGCTATCTCTTGCCATTCCTCTGAGATAGTGACAGAAAACCATTCGTATTGTTTTCGTAACGCTTGAGATTTTCTCAAACTTTCCATACTTCTTTTGATTTGGAATCAAATAAATGTAAACATATTTTCTGATGTTTTTCTGGGTCTCACATTTCTTAGAAATTTTCTTTCTTTTCTTTTCTATTTCCTAGAGTTCTTTACAAGCTACTCATTGCCGTAGATAAGCGTCGACTATAGTACTGTAGTGTCTCATTTAGTGTTGACAAGATAGTCAACGAGTTCATCGGGATCTGACTTACTTCCCAACTTGGTACACGACGCTTCCCTTATTACTTTCCATCTGCTACATTGAATTACTGTGTGCTCTCCCCCTCCCCCTGCCGCAATCCCGAAAACAGACACATGTGACATTCTCTGCCTATTCAATTATAATTAAGTAACACTTGAAGTAATAGCGAAGACAAGTTAGAAGTTGGATCTAGTAGTAATCCAGCATGCTGTGCTTACAGTCTAGCACAATTTTACTATCTTATTGATGATTAGGCGATTGGTCCACTTCCTTGTGTATCACGTTCTTTCCATTAATGACAAATTTAAATGAATTATGTCTTTAGCCATAAATATGTTGATAAAAAACCATTTTAAGACTTTACGTTTTTGGTCATTTTGACTTTTAGAGCACGCTATATTTTAATATTTCCATACAATTTAAAATTACCTTTTTGCGTGTGCGTGAACTGATCAATGACTAAATTAAGAGACATTGGCTTTTGGCTTATTACATAAGGAAGTAGATCTGTTTTGTTAAATGGTGAGTGTGAGTTACTACTTGCAGGTAGGAGAAGAGGCTGTCAAACTTGTTTCCCAAGGCTTCTCGATGGTCGTGTTTATTGCAGGCGTGTTGTTCACTCAAGGAACACCTTTTGGCCCTACACATATCACTTTTGCCAAAATAATAATTAGTACAGTCGCTGAAGCCGAAAAAAAATAGAAAGTTCAAATTAAGTGGCTTCTACGAGATTTTTTGCATAGGTGTAGATAAAAAGGTAAGAAAGAATTTTAAAAAAAAGTTTACAAAAAATCAGTCGCGGGTTTTCGGAAAAGGGAGGGGGAAGGTACAAAAAATTAATTTTTCGTGATTATCTTAAACAATATTAAATTTATGAGAAAAATACGAAATAACAAAAAGAAAGAGCATAAAATTATGCATAAAAAAAGATTATTAGCATTTTTTTGTCAGGGCGATACTTTTAGTAGAAAAATTAATTCAAAAGTGGCCAAATTTTTCACAAGGTGGATTTTCACACAAATACATGTTTATGTAATAGACATGCAATTTTTTCAGGAATATAAGTTAAAACTCATTATTATTCATTTATGTATATATTATTATGAATAATTTTTACTTATTTATTACGCATTATAATAAAAATGTTATTAAAAAATGCACTTTATAAATATATTCAAAAATAGTTTTTCTTCCAATCATTGAAGATTCTGACAATAAAATAACTTTTAAAACACAGATAAAACAGAAGAATTTATAGTTAATAATAATTGCATAACATTAAATAAAGATCACACAAACAAATATCAAACACAAATAACAAATATACTAAAAAATAGTACCCAAATCATAAATCCTAAAGACTCCTTTAAATATAAAAAGGATAATCCTTGTGCACCAAAATTAAATTCTTTAATAAAATTACACAAAATCAATAAACCTATCAGACCTTTAATAAACGCTAGAACCGCACCAAATTATAAAATATCAAAATTACTAACACAAATCATAAAACATAAAATTGAACTTCCAGCAAAATACAGTATAAAAATATCAGTATGGAAATACATGACTTCCATGTTCTAAGATTTATATTTAAAATACTTTTCGAAATGAACTATTTCCATAGAAACTACTTCTTTCCGCAGCCTTAACCACAGTACTGTGATCACTAACGTATACCACCTCACGATAGTGAACTCAATTTTCACTGATGAAGGCAGTCGATAGCACTGCCGAAACGTCTGGTTTCGTAGAAAACACTGGATCAAGCCCAGACAGCCCAGGAAGGAATTTTAACAACAAACTACTTCTTTGTTGCCGATAACGTAGTACACATGACATATAAATAAAAATTATCCCCACCCCCTTCAACTATCATTTTCATTTATAGAAAATTACCCCCAACCCGTTCAACTAGACTCTTCATTTATAGATATTTCATCTACGTTTCTACAGTGGATTATTATGATCTTCTTATCAGGATACTTAATTTATCAAAATTAAGTACTTTACTCTTGCTAAAACATAAAATGTTGCAGGCAAACTACCCTTTTCCCGTAACCGATCTTCACCAAAATCAATAGGCCTTGAGTTTTCTATAATTCAGGAACGTATACAAAAAAATATTTGATTCTGTTTGAATGTGCGGCAGTTATCGTTCGGCATAGAAAAAATTACCGTTTTGTTAAAACAAAGTGTTGTTGGTAAACTACCCCTTTCCCTTAACCGATCTTCACCAAAATGAACAGACCTTGAGTACTTAACAATTCAGGAACGTGTGCAAAAAAATATTTGATTCTGTCTGAATGTGTGGCAGTTATCATTCGTCATAAGAAAAATTACCCTTGTTAAAACATAACATGTTGCAGGTAAACTACCCCTTTCCCTTAACCAATCTTTACCAAAAACAACAGATCTTGAGCTCTCTATAATTAAGGGAGGTGTGAAAAAAATTATTTGATTCTGTTTGAATTTACGGCAGTTATCGTTCGTCATAGAAAAAATTACCCTTCTTAAAACATAAAATGTTGCTGGTAAACTACCCCTTTCTCTCAACCGATCTTCACTAAAAACAATAGGTCTTGAGTACTCTACAATTCAGGGCTGTATGCAAAAAATTATTTGATTCTGTGTGAATTTGCGGCTCTTATCGTTCGCCATAAAAAATCTACACATAGACACTCAGACACAGATAGACAGACAGACACACACACACAGACACTTTTCGAAAAATGACTTCTTTCATGTTTTGATGGTAGTACAATCAGAATCTGCCGTTATCTTGAACACGATTTTTTTCTCCATCACCATACTTCTATTTCCTTATGGAACATGGAAGTAAAATAGTATCGAACTCACGGAACATTCAATATCGAACTGCGTTAATTCAATATCTGTATGGCGCATGTACCAGCTGTCCTCGCTCTCCCTAAAATTCTTCAACTTTCAGGGTCTGTTCTTTTTATGCCCATGCACGGATATAAATTCTCACTATGTAGAAGAGAAACCTCAAATATTGTAGTTTTACGTACAGTAGTTACATATTAATATTTTTTTTTTTTAGTTTTTAACTATTAATATTAAAACACGCAATGGACATATTTTTACATTTATTTAAATTTAACTAAATGTTAACAATTCTTTACACCGCAGTCTTATAGAAGACATTTTACCAATACGTGTTCATAATTTTGTTAAAAAATATTTATTTTGAAAATTTCTGTGTGCCTACTTGCGAACTCAAAAAAATGATAAATTTTAAAACTCGCTCATTTTATGTCAATAAATCAATCCTAATTTTTATTATTTTTTTCAAAGACCTATATATGTAAAGTTCATATTGTGAAGTTTTTTTTAATGTAAATACATTTGTAATAAAGTGTTAATATGTTTATGCATTAGTTGAAAATATAAAAAACAAAAAAGTTATTACTTTATTTTAAGTATTTATTAATACTTTAATTATTTTCTTTTCATTTTATGTAAAAGTACAAACATTTAGCTTTAAAATGCTTTTTGATTTTTGTCTCTACGACTATTATAACGGATTTTATTAACATTTGTATGTTGCAATGTCAGAAAAAATTAGCCTTCCCGCTCATCGGGGCGGACTCCGACAATCAATTTTTTTCTAATATTTCAATTCCATTTTTCTCACAAAGTATTGGCCTGACAAAAAACATGAAAAATAGTTTTTTTTTGTAGAGAATTTAATGCTCTTTAATTTTTGTAATTTGTCTTTTTTCGTAATTTTTTTTTATTTTTAAGATAATCACGAAAAATTAATTTTTTGTACCTTCCTCCTCCCTTTTTTTGAAAACCCGCGACTGAATTTTTGTAAACTTTTTTTAAAAATTGTTTCTCACCTTTTTATCTAGCCTTATGCAAAAAATCTCATAGAAGCCACTTAATTTGAAATGTTTTCCTTCAGTGACTGTACTAAATATATATACACTTAAAGCTGTCGAGTAAATAATTTATTAAATTCGACTGTTTCTCATTTAGAACAGTTCAAAACGTAAAGAAAAGAAACGAACTGTTCCAATATCCGTACCTGCACTAAATTCTCGATGTTTTTAATGTGCGATTGAAATCTATATACTGCGATGTGAAGAAGTGTACTACTTGTAAATTATTTTAACGTAAAGCAAAAACACGTGTTGCTTTGATAAGCGTATACACCGACACTGCTTGGTGTCCCCTACTCGATCTAGGGAGTCTTTAACCAGTCATCACGACCCCGTAGACGGTCGTCTTAGTCCAAATCTTCTGCTATGCCAATCGCCCTTTGCAGAAGTTCCTCCAAAGTTGTTCTTCGCTTTTTGTATTTCTTTAAAGACTTCTTTAGTTTTTGAACTAATTCACCGTACGTTCCACCACGTTACAATTTTCATTGTCATCTTCCCAGTTATACTAAAAAAAATGCTACAAATTATACCCGCATTTATACAGGAGTGTAACTAGGGCTGCTTCTGCAGGTGGATGAGCGGACTCCCCCCCCCCCAATTATTTTCCTCAGGACAAATGACAAATTCGCGATTCTTCCCTGTAATTTTATACATACATTTTATTAATTCTTTGCGACTGAAAGTTTTTTTTATTCTTCACGTATAAGCGTAAAAATATAAGCGTTGAAAAATATGGAAAAGAGCTGATTGCAAAATATTCTTTCTTGATTAATTGTTTTGCAAATCAAGGGTACTAAATCTCTTGTTATTAGGAAGTAATTTAATTATAATTTGTTTTATTAATAGATCTTATGAAAGTGAGTGTTATTGAGGAAATTTTGAAAAAAAAAACACTTTTATTATGCATCCGCACCTTAATTTAATTATGTTGTCCAAAGAATGTTTTAAACAACTTACAGTTGATATTAATGTACGTTATTTTTTATGTGAAATCCAACAATAATAATTTCTTATTTTTCAAATAAAAGTCAGAAAACTGCTAGTTTACCTGCGCAAATACGACGGTTCAAACCATAGGGACATTGGACTAGAAGAGTCATGACATAGACAACAAAGTAAGTGTGTCTGAGCGAAATAGAAAAGGTAAATTAATGGGCTCTGACTTCGTTGCCTGGCGCGTGCTTAATTGTTTTTTTAATACTAAAATTACGTACGTTATTTACAAGATTTTGAGTAATTTTCATTATTAAGAAAACTATTAACTAATTTATTCAACTTATATACGTTGTAATTCCTTTTATTTCTACAGTTATTTATGAGCCTTATTTTAACATACGAATCTGATTTAGAAATACGCGTACGATAAGTAATTATGGAATTTCGCTTAAAATTTCTAATATGTCTGGGAAGGGGGGATTGATTCCCTGACCCCCTCTCGTAGTTATGCCACTGCCGTATACATAATATGAACAAGATAATATGTTCTCAGTTCTGAAGCTTTTCATTATTATGCAACAACATAAAGGTTTTTTGCGACAACCTTGATGGAAATCGTTAAATTGTTGCTTTCTGGTAGTTGGCGGGGAATGAAATTATTTTATGTCGTCATGTAAGACTGAACAGAATTAATGGTTGTACGTAGGTAGTAGCCTACATACATGTATAGAGTTACTGCTGGTGCGGCGATAGTTTTTGTACCCATGGCGCTGATGCTGTCGCGCTGTTGTTACTAGTGTACATACGTATATATACGTAATGCATAGAGAGTGTCCGCAGGGACCCGATGCCGCGGAAACTCCAACAACTGTTCATTAATTTGTTCCGTGATTAAGTTCTATACATATCACACACACAGTTGCAGACTTTTGTCAGTCGACATGCTTTGTGAGTTATTTCTGTATTTTGTATTGTAGGTTTTCCTCTCGGAGCGTTTTCAGCTTTTCCTTCGCTAGTCTTTGTAAAATTGAAAGCGTATTTTCCGTCGTTCACTCTTTTTTTTTATTGATGATAATAATATCTTTATTCTCATTATGAAAGTTTACAATATTCATTACTTTCTTAGCACTGGGAATCAACACAAGCTGTGAGCAGTGACGTGTCAAGTTTTGCTCAGGTCACTGTTATATTTTTCACTCGACTTTCGTTTAGTTGACTCTGTTTCCGTAAAGATGACTCGGGAATAATACTTCAGCGAAATATTCATGTAAATTCATTGCTTTATGAAGATGACAATACAGAAAACAGAAGACCAGTTACAGCGGGCGATATTTACGTTCAATAGCATCATACAAGACTATGGGCTACAGATCTCTGCTACAAAATCTAAAACTATACAACTTAAGGGCAAGTATCCTATAAGAACTAAGATAGTCGTGAATAATCAGATTTTGGATCAGGTTAGACATTTTAATTACATGGGTTGTAATGTCTCATATGGAACTGACATTGATTGGGATAGTAAGCTAACAAAATTTAGACGCATCTGTGAAACGATTCATAGGTACTTGAAAAATAAAACACGGAAGGATACGTAAAAGAAATTTTATAAAATTGTAGCTGTCCCCACATCTCTGTATGCTAGTGAGACGTGGACTCTTTGGTAAAAGGGACGTGCAGAGGGTTCAGGCAGACGAAATGAAATTTCTAAGACGGATGCAAGGTTGTTCTCTCCTGGATCGGAAAAGGAACGTGGATGTTAGACGAGAATTAAACACTGTATCGTTGCACCAGAAGATTAAAGACCACAGAAGTAGATGGTGTGAAGGCTTGAACCGCATGCTTGATATCTGTCTACCCGTGGCTGCATTGGGTTATCACCCTACTGGGATGTGAATTATGGGCAACAACGAGACACAAGGAAGTACAATAGAAGCCTCGGAAGTGGCGTTGTTAAAGAGTGTTCTGAAAATGACCGTATAAACAATGAGGCCACAAGTTTTTAATTTGAATGAAAGACTAAAAGACTATAAGCAACAGTGAAAAAAAAAACACTTAGAAAGAATGTCACATTCTAAACTGACCAAACAAGTCTGGAAATATAAACCTATAGGACACAGATGCCTGGGTAGACCGAGGAAGAGAAGGCTGGAGGATCTTCGAAGGCGTAACAGTGAGTCCATTGCCTATGCCGTGATGTAAAGATGATGAAATATATATAGCTCTATTATACAGCTGTGAAGTGGAGGTAATGATAATGATGATGATGATGATAAATAAGCTCTCTCAAGGTTACGTTAAAGTAATACTTGACACAAGGCATTTAAGCGGTTGAGTGACCTGTGCTCGATTAACATTATCTCAGTATAAATCACGTTCGCCCTTTACAAAGCTATTATACGTGATCTCTGTCTCTCTCTCTCTCTCTCTCTCCCCCTCTTCCTCCCCCTCTCTGTCTCGTTTCACTAGTTTGAATAGATAGTTATAAAGTACATAGACTACTAAACGTGGAGCAAACATCGTTCAGTATAATCAACGGTGTTAGAACGACGTATTATCCAGTTGTTAAGGTAGACGAGTAGAGGCAGGCAGCTAGCCCTATAGCCTCTGGCCGGCCGATGACGTGAGTGTGTGTGTGTGTGTGTGTGTGTGTGTGTGTGTGTGTGTGTGTGTTAGCTGTACATATGTTTGCACACTGGGTACTACAGTACACTGTGTCAACACTTACATATATATTACAACAACACAAACTTTTTCAATGCAATTTAATTTGCATGTGGCGTAATTAACATATCAATGCTGTTAGGTGTAATCGTAATAACAAGAATGCATAATACGTTTTTCAAATCATTACATTATTTATTTAACAACAATCTCTTTATTTATTTCGGAAATAACAAAATATTCATTATTTATCGCTTGTGCGATCTTATGCACGTGACTTCTGATGAACACTTTAGATTTAAACAGGTTATACAGAAATCTTATTATCTACTCTTAACTATCAATTATTTTTGCTCTCGGCTTACTCATTCAGTGTGGTCATCTTTGCGATTGCTTATTAATTTATTTCAACAATGATTTTACTTTTATTTCAATTTCTTTAATCTTACTTAGCTTTAATACTTTTCTACTGCGTATGCATTTTACTTTCATCAAATAAAGATTTTATTTATTACTTTAATTTACTTCGATTTCAATCGGATATTGCTCTTATAGCAAATTACGTTATCCTCAAATTCTAATTGCTATACATGAGACATTATTCTAAATTAACAATCTGCCTTTACACTACTATGTACAATTTAGTTATTTTTTTATCAACAGTTAGAATGTCTTTCATTCTAGTTTTAATTATTGTCTTTCAATTGTCGGTAATTGTTATGTTTTTTATCACCTCGTTTGATGTGGTAAATTATCGGTGCGTCCTCCTCCGGTCCTCGTCCGTGTCCTCCGTGTTCTCGGGTCCTCTTCCAGGATTCCACTGTATGTACTGCTACTTGTTGTCTTTCCTCACATCATGGGCTGTAGGTGTGTCCATAGAACCTCTGCATAGGTGCTCTGCTACTCTGCTTTGACTTCCAGTTCGTCCTGTGACTCTTACAGTAGATTCAAGACAGCGTTGTTGACTGACATAGCCTGCAGCGGCAACGGTTGAATAACAAAGAAGAAGCTTTATTAGCGCGACCTGGTATTTATAGCCACACCGTGCAAAACTCCTGTCTGAACAATATCGGTCTTGTCAGAGTTTGTTGAAAGCGTCTTTTCTCCCACTCTCGTTCGATTCACTAATTTCGCTTATCTTCGCGAATTGCGAAGTCTGTTTTACACTACACTCTGCTCAATCGATCGCTAATTTTCATATGCCTATTATACGTAACTTACACTTCTTTATTATAATTATTCAGGGAGTTATTCACTTTTTTATTCATTTTAATTTCACTTTACGTCACTTTTAAACGGTTTTTTAACCCTTTGCGCATTTTTATAAAATACATACTTTGGTGCATTTAGTTTTTCAGTATTGTACATAGTTTTCTTATAATTAAAATAATACTTAAAATCTAACATCATTTGCATAGGGGTGGTTACTGTCCAGGAACAGACAGGTTTCACGCACACAAACAAAATACACATGTACACACAGCTAGCGCCAGGTGGACAGATATGCGTGTACATGCCTGAACGGTTCCCTATTTTTAAACAATCCAGCTTGCAATCTGAATCATGTCTATCAACCATAGATTTATTTATTTTTATTAATTCTTTTAATTATTTTGGCAATGCACAGTACCATATATGGTTTGTAACCCCTCTTTAAGTATTTTATTGACTTATAAATTATTTTTTTTTAATAATTATTATTTTTTTTTAAAGAGGGGCCACAAGATAATTAAAACTAGGCCAAAAGCCTAGAGAAGCCAAAATGCGCTGGATCCAGTGAGACGGGACTTGCAATTAAAACTCACAAAATTAACAACCAATAAATTTTTATTATAACCAAACTTTAAATATCTATCTCCCAACAAAATCAGTGTATTCTCCTTAAAATATTTTTGGTTAAATTTTTACTTGAAAAATAAATATAAAATTTAAATGAAATGAATATAAAGATTTTCTTTTCCAATTGGGGTTACTTTTCCCCACTTAGCCCTATACCTAACCCCCAGAAATACACATGAATATACAATACATATAAATGGACATATAAATATATGTGTCTACAACTACAACACATACACACGTTCCACATCACAGGACAATTACAACTTTCAACATTAATATCTTGCCACACCTCTTTCACCCCAGGAGGTACATAATTTACAATTCATAAATATTATTGAACGCAACACCTATTGCAAGATCTTAATGCATAATAACCCATATATATATATATATATATATATATGTGTAACTCCAGTGCCCCCAGGGCATACTAAAATTCAGGGGTTGGCATAATGCCTGATACTACTATTAAGTGCTCCCACACTGAGCACTTAGACTTGGAGGAAATATAATCATAATTCAGTCACAATACAAGTGACCATAATAAATTAAAAAGAATTTAAGCGTGATAAATTTTGTGAAATATTAATAACAGTAATGTGCCATGATGCTTTATAACCTTTAAGAATTAATTTGGCCCAAAGGCCGACATGTTCCTAGGCAAGATCGTGCCTAACTAAACCTGTCCCAGGAGCATGTTCAAGTCTGCATGAAAATCCGCCTATACAGGATTAAACTGGAGACCCGACTGAAACTAACAAAAGAAACTCCTATCCATTATAGGACCCAAACTGAATATAAATATGTGAAATTAATGAATCAATTGAAAACTAAATTTAATCTGTGAAATTACATGATGAACGATAGAATTACTAGCATTAAGGTAACCCTTTTACTGAAAACTAGAAAGAAATTTATATGCCTAAATGGTAATCAGCCACAGATACATGCCAACCTCTGGGCTCACATTTAATATAAATAGTATTACAAAATGTACAAAAGATTCCCCCCCAAGTCCGCGCACTATTCTGTCCCGTTAACAGGGGACCCAATTAAAATGTGTAAAGCTTAAAGTCATTTTAGGGTGTGTCGCTATATGCCCACGAGTTCTAGTGGGTTACATTCCCTTGTGTGAAAAAGTAATATTGGGTTGGTGTCACCTGATTTATTCCCTGGTGTGGAGTTTGAAGGCCTGGTCTAAAGCATTTTTGTGTTGGTGTGGCCTGTCCTCGCTGTTCTCCTCCGGCAGATGAAGCTGAGAGCCTTGGATGTTAGGTTGTTCAGGTCATGACTCGGGGCTGGTCCTCGACGTGAAGCGAGGGGCCCTAATCATACAAATATTATCAGCGAGAAGCTCCAACACTTATTCCCCCAGGACTCTCACACGCACCAAAATCCATTTATAATTTTAAACACTGCTTTAGGCCTACTTGAAATGAAAGTTTGACACACTCTACAACAGGTTATACGGGCATGTGGCCCTATCTTTGAAAACATTAAGTTTGGCTAAAGTACATATTATTTTGCGTTAATATTATTCAATTACGGGGCCTTAGTTAAGACTTCAATTACTGTTATACAATTAACTCATTTTTCATACTCTAATTCGCCACGTGGCGTGCGTGTAATAGGTTAACAAATTTCATTCATTCCTGTACGTATATTAAACAAAACCCGTTTTACGTTATTTTAAATTAATATATATAAGTATACTGCACTAACGTACCGCAGATCTGTTTTAATTTAGCCTGCCATAGGTGGAAGATGGTACAATTAAAAAAACTTCTCTGTCGGAGACGAGGCGAGGTTTTTAGTTCAAGCAGCAAAATCAGACAAGTACAAAACCGTTTATTCTACATATTTTTCAACTCGCGCTTAAAGGCGTCCGCACGGGAGCAGCACCAATCAAGCACCGTTTTGTTACCTCATGTAGATTCAGAGATAACCGTTAAACACAGTACGGCTGAACGCCCGCCGCTAAATACAGAAACCTATCTTTCTTAGCGTATTCGTTAAATGGAGTATAAGATTTTTGTATAAGCGCCGATTTTATTCAATCGGCACAGGTTGTACTGTCGCAATATGTATGTATATATGTAGTAGTAGGGACTAACCCCCGCAGGTGTCAAACGGCAAGTTGACATTCTTTACGACAACAGACAGTTTGACACTGCTACAGATATACCGACTCCTAATTTATTTATATATTAATTAAAAAGTTTTACTTCCATGTTCCGCAAGGAAATGGAAGTATAGCGATCGCGAAAAAAATCGTGTTCGAGATAAGGGCTGATTCTAATTGCACTACCCTCAAAACATGAAGAAAAACTCATTTTCCGAAAAGTGTCTGTGAAGATTGTTTTCTATGGCGAACGACAACTGCCGCAAATTCAAACAGAATCAAATAACCTTTTGCATAGGTGCCCGAGTTGTAGAGGACTCAGCGCTTGTTGATTTTGGTGAAGATCAGTTAAGGGCGACGGGCAGTTTACCTGCAACGTTTTACGTTTTAAAAAGAGTAAAGTACTTAATTTTGATAAATAAAGTATCCTGAAAAGAAGTTGATAATAATCCACTGCGTAAAGGTAGATGAAATATCTATAAATGAAAAGGGTAGTTAAAGGGGGGTAATTTTCTACTAATGAAAATGATAGTTAAAGGAGGACGGGATAATTTTTTATATGTGCACTACGTTATCGACAACAAAGAAGTACTTTATGTGGAAATATTTCACTTCAATTTGTCAAACTTAAAACTCGATTTACAAGGTAGTGATATTTTTTAGAAATTATCGAACCATTTGTAAATGATTTTAAATATAAATCTTAGAACATGGAAATAATTTATGGTTCCCCATACGGTTTTTTTTTAATAATTGGAATAAGCTGTAGAATAATAATTAATAGTATATTTCCTGAACTGCAGGACTTCGTCATTATTTTGAACGAAGTGTGTGTGTGTGTGTGTGTGTGTGTGTGTGTGTGTGTGTGTGTGTGTGTGTGTGTGTGTGTGTGTGTTTTAATCGTATGAGCCACTGTGGACTACGTTTGGTTCAACTAGTTCTTCACTTGTTCTCCTCTCTCTTCCTCCTCTCCCATATCTCCTTCATTCTTGATCAATGTCTCCCACTCCTTTTGTCAGTCTAGATGGCACCTGTCCTCTTCTTGGGTTTTACCTGAAAACCTTGAGAATTTTTTAATTTCTTTTCGAGTGGTAAACCTTTTTAAATGTCTTCTTGAGTAATCTGGAGTTTATCTTCTGTCTTTTTCTGTTTCTTTGAACCACGTATTTGGACACTGTGAACTTTCTAAAATATTTAATTAATAAAATTGTGTTAGTGGTTATATCACACACATAATTAATACTGTTGCACGCCACTAATGAAAACATTTTTCCGATTAGCGCTTCCAAGCTTTACAGCTCATCACCAGATCGGAAATAACAATGATTATTATTTCCGATCAGACGATGAGCTGTGATCTTGAAAGCCCTAATCGGAATAATTTGTCTATACTTTTTTAAATAGTTCAAAAGTTTACCTCTCAGGATTCATTCTTCGAATATGTGCGTAGAAAGTAATTCTTATTTTTCGAATTACGTCTGTGATTTTCTCGACATGTGTGTACAGCTCATTATTTTGGTGCCTTCTGTTCTGTTCTGTTCTCCATCTCCATCTGTTCTGTTCTATTATTGGTGCCAAGATTTTTCTTAATATTTTCCTTTCCGTGACTTCCAGTTCTTCTACCATCATTTTCTTCATCCTACTTTATTTTATTTTATTTATTTATTTTTTTTTGCTTTTTGCGTATGATCGACTGTGGACTACGTTTGGTTCAACTGGTTCCTCTCTTCTTCTCCTCTCTCTTCCTCCTCACCCACATCTCCTTCGTTCATGATCGATGTCTCTCCCTCCTTTCGTCAGTCCTTTCCTCTTCTTGGGGTTTTCCTAAAACCTTGGACATTTTTTCATTCCTAATTTATTTATAAATTAATTAAACATTTTTTAAATAAATAATTATGGTTTAGAACAGTTATTAGTAGTATGCTTCTGAACGTCTGCAGCCCCTCTAAGCAATCTGCCAATATGACGGCATCATCCGCATAACGTATGTTATTTATTCTTTCACCGTTCAGAGAGATTCCCACATCACATTCATCTAAAGCTTCTCTAAACATACCTTCCGAGTAGATGTTGAATAAAAGCGGAGTTAGTATATATCGTTGTCTTACTCCACGCAGTATCTTACTCCGCTTTATTAAAGGGGCTAGTTTATTAATAGCTGTTGCCTGATAACAGCTATGTGATAAAAATCTCATACTGATAAGGCGGTGATGTAATAACAGGAACCGGAATGACGTGCGTGCTGAACACGAAAGTCCTCTGTGTGTGACACCACTTCACACGCAGTGCTGAAATTATTTGTCAGTGTTCTGTGCGTGTTTGCGCGCGTGTGTGTTTGGTTTAACAACTACCTTCACGTGGGACCCCACAGTTATAGAGAAATTCCTAAAGTACCGACTACTACCGTGTGTCGCGTGTTATGACTTCACGTTATAACGACCAAACAAGGTGTGTAAACATCGAATCGGGTGTGGGGGGGGATGAACTGTCGTGTTATAGGTCGCTTCTAAGCGTAGTCCATTTGTGCGGTTTAGAACGTTTTTTGTTATAAGAGAAAAAACAAAAAAACCAATTTTCAAATGTACATTGTCCTGTATCCTGTATAACCATTATAGTTCAGTGCCGCTTTCGGCAATCGATCCTCTGCCATTCTGTGCAGATGATCCCACCATTGTCTTCTGTAAATCAAAATAATTTCATTTATGTCCTTTACTTCGAGTTCTGCTCTGATAGCTTCATTCTATCATGAAATGTATAATTTAAAGTATTTCGAAGAAACTGCATTTCACCACTCTGAATCTTGGCGCTTTTCTTTTTTTTTGTCATGACCCACGCCTCACTCGCATAAAACAACGTAGGTATTGCAATTGTCTTATAAAATATAGTTCTTGTGGTGTCTTCTTCTATTTCTAAGATTTTTATGAATCATACCACAAATATTACTAAATTTATATGTAATTATTTACTATGTGTAATTATTTATAAACATATCTATATTTATTTATTTATGTTCATCTTATTTAACGTTTAAAAGTGTCTGTGTGTGTGTGTGTTTGGCAGTCACAGAATTCGCACGTTCCGATTGAAAATTCTGTTCTTTCCCAGCGTTATGAATTAAATTCACTTGGTTTATTTTTCCATAATTAAAAGCTGCTGTATGTCCGTTAAAGGTAAAATGAATTAGAGCAGTGGTTTTGAGTTCAAAGCGCTCGAGGGGCACAATATTAAACTCACAAACGTACCGGGCCGCACCATATGCGATCAATTTTCCACAAGTAGCTTAACAACAACAAAAAGGCAATGTTTAATTGTAAATGAGTAAAAAAAGGTAGTTGCACATTTGACATATCTTTGACAATATTACACATCACCAGAAACGAACCTGAGATAAAGTTTAATAGTGTCGTGACAGT
The DNA here is from genome assembly GCA_034769895.1 of Magicicada septendecula. NCBI lineage: Eukaryota > Metazoa > Arthropoda > Insecta > Hemiptera > Cicadidae > Magicicada > Magicicada septendecula. The sequence goes on along the minus strand of CM068367.1, from coordinate 31,800,402 downwards.
TCTTACTGTGCGTTGTACGGATGTCAGAAGTTGGACGAAAAAGTGTAAATAGAATAGGTTTTGAGTTGATGTTTCTGCGTTATGTGCTCGAGAGGACAGACAACGTAACAAGAAGGTTCACAATAAACTGGAAATCCTCTTAGTAAATTAAAAGATCTGAAGAACATCAAAATAGATAGGTGTGACATTTTGGAAAGAATGACGGAAACACTACTTTATACGAGCCAATGGGGGAAGCGACGGAGGAAGAGATGGCTAGAGCTTGTTGAACGTAACAAGCGATGTTGTTAAAATGCTGTTTGGCCGTGCTCCATTGTTGTCAACAAAAACAGCGTTTTGGCAGTGCCATCGATTGCCGTCACAGTGTAAAGTCGAGCTGCGCTAACGTAGGGTGGTAGACGTTGGCGACAGTGCTGCAGAAACGTCTTTTTTTGTTGAAAACAATGGACCACGGCCAAACAGCCCGGGAATGAGTTTTAACAACAATGACTCCGGCCGTGTAAGCCTACGAAGGAACAAGTGATATTACCTAATCGTTGAAGGGAGTGAAAGAAGAAGAAGAAGAAGAGAAGGAAGAGAGGGTGAGGATGAGGCGGAGGAGAAGGAATAGGGGGGAGAAGGAAGAGGAGGAGATGAAAAAGGGCAAGAAGAATTAAAAGAAGGAAATTGTGGAGGAGGAAGGACAGAAGACGACGAATGAGAAGGAAAAAAGAAGAAGTAGAAGAAGAAGGAAGCAAGAAGTAGGTGAAGAGGACGAGGAAGACGATAAGAAGCAGGAGTAGGTACAGTTAGACAATAAGAAAAAGAAGAAGAGGAGTAGATGGAGAAGAAAGAGGAGAAGGGAGAGGATGAGAAGTGTGAGTAGGAGGAATTGGAGAAGAAAAGAAAGAGGAGATGAAGAAGAAAGAAGAGGAGTAAAAGAAGAGGAGGAGGAATTGAATGAACTGGTGTAGGATGGGTGAGGTGAAGACGAAAGTGGAAGACAAGAAGCATAGGAAGAAGATGAACAGTAGGAAAAAACGAAGGAAAAAGGAAAAATAAAAAGAAGAAGAGTGGGAGGAAGAGGAATATGTAGTGATGAAGAAGAAGAAGAAGAAGAAGAAGAAGAAAAGAAAAAGAAGAAAACTATCGTGTGAACTGTATCACCACTTGAGGGGGGTAATGTAAGAGGGAACCATAAGGAGGAAGGGAAAAGAGAGAATGTGAAATATACGAGAAACACTGCTGGTAGTACATTTATCTGGGAAGCAATTGTAACGAAAGTACAGCGTGCTGTCGGTAGCAGCACTTTGTTGTGTATGTGTGTGTGTGTGTGTGTGTGTGTGTGTGTGTGTGTGTGTATGTGTGTGTGTGTGTGTGTGTGTGTGTGTGTGCGTGTGTGTGTGTGTGTGTGTGTGTGTGTGTGTGTGAACCGACAGATGTTTTACAGGTCGAGCGTGTGCGCGTGCGTCTGCTGCTGCAGAACACGCAAACGGGCAACAACTGATGATTAACTGCCCTCTTTTCGTTTTCACATTTCACTTTCACCGACACGGCGAGGCGGCGCTAATAATAAGCAACTATTTAGAAAACGATGGGATAATAATAATTCTGTGAAAAGCTATTATTACGATGATTATAATAACGACTTACGCAAAAAATGATTGTGATTATTGTATATGTAGTTTTGTTGCAAACTACACAGAGAGAATCGAGTCCATGGAGTGTTTTAAACGTTAGAAATGGAAACCACGCCAACGGAATTACTTTGTATTAGATGACCTATGATGAGAAACGAAGCCACGATATATTTGATACACTTTTGGGGAATCGAATTCATGGCTCTGGCACTAAAATCCAACATATAACAGTACGACTAAAATAACACCCTCATTTTTTATAAGTCATTATGATGGAGTCAGAAACAACACTGACCGAGTGTCTAGATGGGCCTAAATAAAGTTAACTGGAAAATTAGCCTCTAAGTTTGTTTGGTAACTTGAGTGAAATTGAGTGGAAACCGCATAAAAAGTGAAATGTTTGGAATCAGAATTGTAAAAAACAAAACAAAAAACTGGTGTTCGAAACATAAGAATTCAAAGAAAGCACGCCAATAGGAATAAGTTGCCTGATCCCTGATAAAGAGATAAACAAGGGAAACGTCTTCTTCTTCTTCTTCTTCTTCTTCTTCTTCTTCTTCTTCTTCTTCTTCTTCTTCTTCTTCTTCTTCTTCTTCTTCTTCTTCTTCTTCTTCTTCTTCTTCTTCTTCTTCTTCTTCTTCTTCTCCTCCTCCTCCTCCTCCTCCTCCTCCTCCTCCTCCTCCTCCTCCTCCTCCTCCTCCTCCTCCTCCTCCTCCTCCTCCTCCTCCTCCTCCTCCTCCTCCTCCTTCTTCTTCTTCTTCTTCTTCTTCTTCTTCTTCTTCTTCTTCTTCTTCTTCTTCTTCTTCTTCTTCTTCTTCTTCTTCAAACTTTGGATCTTACAGTCCGTAGCGCACTCATCGTTCGGACCACCTTGTCTTCTCTCTTCCGATATTTAGATTTCCCCTGGGAAGATAAAACAGCAGTTGCTTAGGTAGTCTGACCTGATGCATTCTTTCCATGTGGTCTGTCCAACCCTTTCTGTACTGTTTAGTTCTGTCATTCAGGCAGATTGAACATCAGTTCTTCTGTCAACTGAAGATAAAACAGCAGTTGCTTAGGTAGCCTATCCTGATACGTCCTTTGCATATGGCCTGTCTGTACTTCTTGATTCTGTCATTCAGGCTGTGAATTCCAAGGGCATTTTCTTGTGTCATCATTCTGTAGCCGTTCTCTCTGGGATACTCTAAGTGCAGACCTTAAAAACATCACTCCACTTTACCACCCTCGCAGTTTAGAGCTAGAAAAAGATATGTGTAATCCACTAGTACTAAGCTCTCAACTCTGCTTTGATGGCGACTCTTAAAATTATATCAAGGTATCAAAAAAATGATTATTAACACAATTAACTTGAATGACTCCTAATTTAATGAACATCTTCATTAACATATTACAAATTACATACAATCTTAATGATTTACAATATTGAAGTTATGCTTCTCATCAATTCTCATTGGAAAGTAGGTTCATAGACAGATTGAATTGCCAATAGTAATAGAGTTACAAAAGATACATGAATTAATATGAGTTTAATGTTCAAATTGGTTTACTTGTTGGTTGAATTCCGTTTGTTGGTGATTCCTTCCCTCGGAGTCTGCGATCCTGGAGATTTGCGTTTGTCGGCGATTCGGACGATCCTGTTGTTGACACTCGTTGACACTAACACTTTAATTACTTCGGTTTCACCTTCACTTCACTTCACATTACTGCTCACACCTACTTACTGATTCAGCGTACAACTAGTGTATACTACTATTTATTTTTGACACCTTAGTAAATATGTTATTAAGCTGAGTGCTCGCAATATCAGTAATTCATACCGAATACACTCCAACGTTTCGTAACTTCCGGATGCACATGTTAGATTATCGATAATATGAAGTTCGATAGTTTATCGCCAAGTTATATTATATTTATTCTAATGATTACTTTGATTTTAGTATATTTCTTTCACTGCAATACCGGTTTTAATACTATTAACGGACGACACGATATTGTACACATACTAATTCTCGCAAGTTTTAGTTATAAATTCGTGATACGCGATAACCAGTCTGATAGTTGTAATGCTCTCCGTAGACTCCCGACAACTTTCCCAACTACGTTTTTTGTACACACACACAAACGTTACCCACACTCAGTATTTACAAATCGCGTTCCCATTGGTTTCAAGTACCGCGATATTTGATTTCCTCCAACCCAACTAGCTAATTTCACCCGCTCAAAAAGTGACGCTTTCTTTCATTCGCCAAAAAACAGCGCGTACCAAACTTATACTGCTAAGGGAGGAGGGACGCCACCTAAGGTTCTCTCGCTCTAACCTCTCACTCTAAATTCTAACGGACTGTATTGTCTGAACATCAGCTTTCTCTTGATTTCACTTAACTTTATTGTTTTTTTTTAATACAATATATTTTATGATTCTTCACCCTGTACGTGACTTGTTGTATGGTTTGTTCCCCGTCAGACGGGCGCCTCGACAAGAGTGTGTTTCTTTGAAAAACACCGCTAGGGTTGGTTCTAACAGTACTTCAGCTCAACATTACTTGCATGGCTTAGTCTAATAAACAATTAATAATCATGATTCTATATAAAACCTGCGTAAATTTGAGTAGCATTCAATTTTTACGTTATAACTTGTCTGTATTCGGCTGCCGGGTACCAAGCGTCACCACCATAAATGCCGTATGGTGCTGCCACCACTTTATAAACTTTAACAGCGTGTCCTGTCTGATCTTTCCCTTCAGTGTTCTTCCGATAGTTCCACAAATGTGGTTGAACTGTTTTATTTTTTAATCGACGTCTACTTCTCCCACTTAAGTCCAGTCACATCCAAGGAATGTAATTGAATGCACCTCCTCGATGAATCTGACAGGAAAACAACCTTGAAAGGACACGGACTTGTTAATGACACCAGAGATTTCCAAACCATGTATGTGAATTATCTGCTGCAGTTCATAGAGATATCTCTGCAGGCTGTGTTTTTTGAAAGTTGTGAGTAGATTAAATTAATCCCCTAATATAGGGTACCAGCCTGTAGCTGGGTAAGCCATGTGGAGGGGTTGCCATGACTCCCGGTTTCAGGGTTGTCTTCCCCTAGTCTTTCATGTCCAACACTGAAATACATGGAGACAGCAAAATATAAACCTTTTTTTTTTTTTAAGCGAATTGACCACTTAGGATCACGCTACAACTTTATTTCTTTTCCTTTGCTTGGAGTTTCCTCTGTCTCCAATACTCCTTCATACGCTCACTGGCTTGTTTCCTTTGATCTTCTGTCCAAGTTCGCCCACTTCTACTAGGTCTTCCTGCATCTTGAAACAATTCCAGATTTTCCACTGCACTCCTAAATTCACTTCTTTCTAACATTTGGGACTCTGTGATATTCGATTTTTCTAAATCTTTTCTAACTTCCTTAATCCACGTTGTAGTGGTCTTCTTCTTCCATAGGTAGTCGAATATTTGTTTGGCTAATCGATTTTTGTCCATTCTGTATAGATGTCCGAGAAATGTCAGCCTCCTCGGACCTTTTTATTATAGCAAACATTTAGGTCTATATCAAAATATAAACCTACAACAATAGGACACGGTATTACAGCCGATTAAATCCAACTAGATTCCCGCATGTAATATTCCATAATCATTTCCTTTGTACCCTAACTTGGTACTGGTGACTACTGCTGAACCTCTACCAGGAATATTTATCGACCTTACGGTCTAGATCCGTACTGTTCTCCATCAACAGGGTCACCTCTTGCAGGATGTGGCACTTCACCACGCAGTACCGTCTTCTTGGCTGGAGAGAGGCTAACGGCCTTTCTATTTTAAAGTTCTACAAAGTTACGGCAGTCCCTGTAGTGTCCTATGGGTGCGAATTATGGACAACGGCCAAGAAGCAAGAAAGTAAAATACAGTCCTCGGAATTGGCGTTCTTAAGAGGAGATAAAAGTTGTTCTAAACTTTACCGTATAAGAAATGATACCATAAGAGAAGGATTACACGGTTTGTAACTTGAATGAAAGATTAAAAGATTAAAAACAATGGTGGAAAAAAAACGGTTAGAAATAATGTGATATTCCAGACTGGTCAAACAAATCTGGAAATACAAACCTATAGAATACAGTAATTGACTATAGGATACAGGTGTATGGGTAGACCCAGAAAGAGATGGCTGGAGGATTTTTGAGGGCGGAACAGGCACAACGATGCCTATGCCGTGATGTGAAGATAATGATGATGAATTCGTAGAGATATCTCTGCGGGCTGTCTTCATTCTCTGCTATGATGACCTGATTATCTGGAAACAGGAGGATTTTTCCAAAATTACAAGGAAACCTTTAGTAAAATAATTAATACAGGTCATTCATTAGGCCTTTAACCATTAACACAGAATGCTCTTCAACCTTTGTCATAGGTAGACACTTAACTTTGTCAACTCTGTTATTTACTACGTACTATAGGCTGGCTGTTTTACTCACAAATGTTAAAAAAAAGTAAGAGAAGTTACGAAAGTACTGTGTGTTTGTGTGTGTTAAAAATTCATTTAAAATTAATTGTTTATCAGACCGTTAACTGCACCACCGCTGTTAGGGACATCGCTAGGGAGATTTAAAAATTACCCCCCCTCCACGTCGTTAAAAGTGGAGCAAAGTAATAAAGGGTACTTTCACCTGCTGCAGGCGGACGCATCATATACTGTTCCTGTGAAAGTTTTCCTTTTTCTTCTGTTGATAAAGAGTAGAACTGCACCCACGGGAGTTGTGGAGGCGCGGCGTAGAGTGAAGTGAAGAAAAGGAAAAACTTTACGCAGATGTGTGTCACGTGACGTGTGCCTAATCGTGAAACGTCGCCGCCGCGTTGTTGGAAATTACGTACGCGCATAGAGTAGTAGGACAAAGGTGGATTTGGCAAATTTGACAAAGAGAAAACTTTTTCTCTCCTTCTTTTTCTCCTTTCTTGTGCATGTATTGGATCTGATCCTTGTTACAGTCTTACATGTCATTGCTGCTAACTTCTGAATCCACAATTCGATGCGTCCATCGCTTAACACTCGTACTGTTTTCACTTATTAACAATTAAATGCTGCTATTTTTATAGTTACTGTAATTGTCAATCCCGTTGGTAGGCCTGCCGGTAGGTCTCGAGTTTACTTTTGGGCCTCAGGCGCTTCGAGGTTGGAAACCCATGCCATCCATACATAGGCTACGTATATAAAAAGTGCGCGCATGTCACAAGTGCGTTCCATTATACGAGGGTTAGTTGAATAAATTTTAGTTTCGAATAAATACATATGGTGAGCGACTCTGAGTGTGGGCGAATAGAGGGTTAATGTTTGGCGTAACGTGATGGCTGAGACGCGATGCGATGCGTATGAACACCTGAGCTGCCCATGGGGTGGGGCAGGGTAACGGACTCTGTAGCGTACCGTACGTCGTAAAACGGAAACGTCGCATGTCAAGTAAGGGGTGTTCGACCCTTACCGACGACGACCTTTATACGCTTACAATAAAACTGGTGGAAGAAATATCAAAGTGCTGTACGCAGAGTAAAGATGTAACAGTTTGGACACGTGGTAGGCTATCCAGTTTTAGGTCAGTCAAGTCAACGACATATTGCCAATATCCACATACGTTGTGAATAAATTTTGTCTTGAACACTTTGAGGGGTTACGTAGAAATTCATATATACATATATATAACACTTTTTGCTACAGTCCGTTTTTTGATGTATATAATACATTTAATATTTATAAATAAATTTACCTCAAGATATACCTTTTTTTTTCCTTATTGGGAACATGTTTCGGGTACAATCTTGTACCCATCCTCAGCCTTCCGGTTTTTGTGTCTGGTAAAGTACATGGAAGTACATGAAATACATACACAAGTAGACTACACGTACTTCACCAGACACAAAAACCGGAAGGCTGAGGATGGGTACAAGATGGTACCCGAAACATGTTCCTAATAAGGAAAAAGGTATATCTTGAGGTAAATTTATTTATAAATATTAAATGTAATATATATATATATATATATATATATATACGAGGGTCAGTTGAAAAGTTCGCGGAGCGATATGTATAGTTTAGCGGTAGGACTAAAATTTTTCGTGTGTTGCAAGATTCACATTTCTTATAGACGCATATTAATTTCCAAATCTTTCTACCAATTTCGAAATAATCTGTCAAATATTCGAAATGTACATGTCACCCATGTTTCAAAAATAGACAAAATCAAACGTCGTGCTGTGATTGAATTCTTTGTTAAAAACGGACTAGCGTCAGTTGAAATTCCGGATAGAATAAAGGAATGCAGGCAGAATTGGAAGTGTCATGTGGAAAGCATGGTAGACACGCGTATTCCTAAACAAACGTTTGAATATAGGCCAGTGGGAACGAGAGATCGTGGAAGACCCTGGAAAAAATGGTCAGAGACTCTGTGAAGTCGAAACAGGGTATAGCCCATGTAGTGAAGAAGAAGAAGCAGAAGACTATTTTACAGCATTTCAGATTATTTCAATCTTGTGTTAAACTCGTCCATAATTTGTTGATTATTAACACCAAATTCAGAAAAATCATGTACATTATTATTCTGAAACTCTTCTACTATTTCCCGACAGCTAGCAAAATGAGTAAAATAATTTTTTCCAAAACACATTTAAATATTTTTAAAGTAATTTTGAAGTAATTAACGTAAAGTAAATTTTAATGAGTCTTTTTCTCCTCTTCAAGGATTAGGTTATATAAACCTGTTCCGGGACCCATTGCATCCTCGGACGACCCACGTCTCTTCTACCAATGGCTTTATAGTTCAGTGCCGCTTTCGGCAATCACTCGTCTGTCTGTCATCGTTTGCAGATGATCCCACCATTGTCTTCTGTAAACTGAAATAATTTCATTTATGTCCCTTACTTCGAGTTTTGCTCTGACATTCCTTATTTTATCTTGCAATGTATAATTTAAAGTATTTCGAAGAAACTGCACTTCAGCACTCTGAATCTTGCCACTTTCCTTTTTTGTCATGACCCACGCCTCACTTGCATAAATCAACGTGGGTATTGCAATTGTCTTACAAAATTTAATCCTTGTGCTGTGTCTTGTTTAATTTCTAAGATTTCTATGAATCGAACCGCAAATATTCCTAAATTTATTTACCTTCTCTCTTATATCATGTTCAGATTCATAGCTTACTGCACAGCCGAGATATCTGAAACGGCTCACTTGTTCTAAAGTGCTGTTATTTATAACTATTTTAGTCCTCAACGGATATTTACCTATACAGGCCATTACTTTTACCTTATTTACCTTTAATAAGTAAATAGATTGTTCACTAAATTTGTTTCTAAGATAAGGCCGCAGGCCGCACAAATAAGTGGTGAGGGCCGCTAGTTAGAAATGACAGATGTCGGGAGACGAAGGAGTGAGTTTTATTTTGAGCAGACTGTAATACACGATTTCGTCTTTTAATTATTTTGTTATCAGTGACTCAAATATTGGGTTAAGCAAGTAAAGCAAAATAATTTAATTATCTATGAGTACAGTACTCATAGATACTCATAGTATCTATGGGTATTGTCACGCGAAACCATCCAACAGACATGTGCCGGTGTCTCATCTGTTGCGCCGAAAGTGTTTATCGTTTGATAACGCGCGCACGTTCCGAGATTGGTAGATCAGTAGTCATTTTGAGTGTGCCTGCGCGCCTGCAAGCGACAGTATTCGTTAATCGTGAGCTAAAGCACTGTTGCAAAAACTGTCGTGTCCGAATTGGCCATAAACAACTAGTGATTTTTAAAATTTCAATTTATTTTCAAATAGCAGCCCCAGGTTTGTGGTACCATAAAGTGATAGTACTATCACCGATAACTAAACAGTATAATTCCGAAAAATGCAGATACAGTCAAGATATGCTTTAAAACATGATTATCTCATCGAAATTAAACATAAAAGTAAATGTGGATATGAGACTTTACATTTTCAATTGTAGACCGTTTTTAAGATTTTTGTGTTTACTTTTATGTACTTGTACTTGTACAGAAAAAGAACCATACATACGTACTTCAGTATGTACAGTAAACTAGTTGATGTTTACACACACAAAATATACAGTCGTTTACAACAAAGAAATTTTATTTAAAGTTCTTGTTATTACTCTTACACTTTCCGCAAAACGCGTATGTCGGTGTATGTACGGGTATAATAGTGGATAACAATTTGTAATTGAAATTATGTCTCTGAACACACACACACATATAGTTATTATCATTTTACTGTTGTAAGTAAACTTCCTGGATAATAAAACTTGACTAAGGTCATTAATCATGAAATACAATTTTGCGCGTAGGGGTTTTTCAATCTAAGTTATTTGCGTGTGTTCGCACACGATTATCGAAAGATTCTTTGGTGGTCCCACAAGGGGAAAAGTTTGAGAATCACTGATTTAAAAGAAAAGGCGATCACATACGATTTTTTTTTTTTTTTTTTTTTTTTTTTTTTTCGTCTTTACCTCGCTAAATTCTTACCTTCCAGAATTTTCACTCGGTGATTTTTGTGATCAAAACTTTTAATTATAACACATTTTTTTGTTAATAACCACGTTTAATTGTATGGTTGTAAACGCTAAACGTTTCGACTATATTATGATGAATAGAGTCGGTAACAAACGGCGCCCATCCGTTACAGCTTGAGCGATCAGAATTCCCTTTCTTAATTCTTTACTAGTTGGTCACCCTGAGTAAACCTTTGAAACTTTGGCTAAATGCTTCGGGAACCCTCTTTTATCCATTATTAACATGATAATGTTTTTAGGCTGCGGGTCATTCCACAAAAATCGTCATCGAAAAACGTGACGCTTCCACACTTTCGATTCCCCACAGTCTAGAAATTTGGTATGTAAACGCATCAAGACAGAAATAATCGCTGCTGACATTGACTTTAGCGAACGTTTTAGTAAGAATAAATTTGGTTTTACATGCTCTGTTTGTGATCGTCTGTGGTTTGGAAGTGATTTACGTAATCCACCAAACGTAATCCACATTATACGTTTCAAAAGCCTAAAAACATTATCATGCTTCGATGTTTCGGTTTCGTCGAAATTCTTTGAATGCTTAGGTGCATAAATAGAGAGAGGGAGAGAGTTTTTTTTTCTAAGTTTGTCTCTTTTGGCGTTATAAAAAAAAAAAAAAACTTGTTTGCAGTCGATAAATGCTAAGCGAATCTTAAGATTATATTCTTTTCCCTTTTGAATCATCCACTTCAACTCGCAAACATCGTCAATACAGGATCTTCGTTTCCGCAAACGTGTTCTCAATACCCGTTGTGCCAGTCTTATAGATGATTTTTTTTCCATCAAGTCATTAATTTTAATATTAACATGATAAGTGGAATGCAAATAATATACACGAGTTTCTTGCTATATACAGAAAATATGACCTTTTTTGGAATACTAAGCGAAGTGACTATAATAAACTCAATGTGCAAAAATCTACGCGATGATACAACGGAAAATGTCAACAGAGAGAGAAAGCGAACTTGGAGGTGGGTGAGAACATGGATAGCTAGAAGGGAAATGTATGGTGCCTCTTCAACACTGTTACGCGTGTTGGCAGATGAAGATCCTTCGTCTTACAAAACTCATCTAAGGATGACAGTACAGAAATTTTAGGAGCTATTAGGAAACGTTGAAGCAAAAATAAGTAGAACAAATACTACCATGAGAAATGCAATTCCCTCAAGAACAATGCTGGAAATAACACTATGATATCTTGCAAGTGGAGACCTTTATAGGCCTTTTAACTGCAATACGACGCACCTTTCTACTCGACATTTCAAACAAAAATGAATGTAGTGGCGTCAAGTACTTGACGCTTCCACTTTCCCCGTGTAGACAGAATTCAGATGTCAGGTTTACTCGACTTCAAGTACTTGAAGCCAGTAAACTTGAACCGTGTAAACGAGCCTTTACTTACATTACTCACATCTTCGCTAAACGGCAATGTCTACCGTTGAAAACTGAATGTACCTACATATTAACTCTTTCACTTTATTGATTATTCCAAGCGTCTATTTTACACCTGATGGGTATACAATCATATTAGCATAAATAAATCATTAACATCTGACGCTCCGGGCGAGGTAATATACTTTATATTATAATGTACATTCTCAGAGAGAGAAAAAACTGGATTAGTTACAAATTTAATAGCATTAAACTACTATTACTACCGCCACTGTTATACCGTCCGTCGGTCAGCGTCGGCGTCGGCGTCGTCACTGGATAATTGTCGACGCCGCGACCCGACGTCATGTATTTTTGATAGGTCACACAGTCGTCACGATATGGGGCCGTGACTTTGAAACGCCCTTCACGCTACTGTATTACATCAACGAATGGTGTGCTACTAATACTGTTACAGCACAGTCGCATGTATAAATGCTGACAAAAATGACATGCAAAATGCATCGTATATACTGTACTAGAGAACACACGATATGTATTTTCATGGGCGGCCAGTGACAGGTTGCGTGTGAGCAGTTAAAAAAAAAATATATATATACGTATATATTCAAACACTTTTTGCTACAGTCCGTTTCTTGATGTATATAATATATTTAATATTTATACTGAAATTACCTCAAGATATTTTATTTTCCTTATTAGGAACATGTTTCGAAAACCCCTGTGTTCTCATCCTCAGCCTTCGTGATCTTGCGTCTGGTGAAGTATTTGTGTGTCGGCTGAACGCTATTTTGGTTTCTTGTTGGTCTCTGGTATTTTAAAGTGGTATTATTGTGTGTGATTGTGGTGTATACTAATACATACAGGGGTTCTCGAAACATGTTCCTAATAAGGAAAATAAAATATCTTGAGGTAATTTCAGTATAAATATTTAATATAATATGTATATATATATATATATTGTAATAAAATAATTAATTAATGATGTAATATGTTATTGATGATAATATATTGTGGAGTTCGTGTTAGACTCCGATGCAATCAAACCCCTCTGTTTGGACTAGCCAATTTGTAATAAATTAATAAATAAGTTGTAAGTTGTAATGTGTTTAATTGGTGTGTAATTGGTGTGGCTCTCGACGTCTTACTGGCCTGAAACACTTCCTTAAGTTTCCCAGCTGGTTGAGTCCCAATGGTAGCAAGACCGGTCGAGTAGCGTAAAGTTGATGAAGGAATATATATGTTCAGCTTCGCCGAAAGTTTCAAAACAAAATTTATTGTTTTGAAGGAAATTTAAAAAAAAATTATGTTTATAAAAAAAAAATAATAAAAAAAAAATTTTAATTTTATTAATTAATTAATTAGGATCAATTAATTAATATAGGGCTGTGAAGTTTTAAACAGTGTAATGCTCTTCTGAAAATTTTTATTAAAGTTTTAGTATAATTTAAATAATCTATCACCACTCATAAGACTGTCTGTAAACCAATCGATATTTGTTTACCTTTCTATTTTTTAGGTTATCTTCACTTACGGGTGGTAAAGTCCTTGTAGATTATCAATTAGAATTATATTATTGGTAATTAGTATTATTGAAGAAATAAAGAACTATTAAGTATTGAAAAGTATTAATGTTTTATTAAGTAACAGCAATATTGACTCTTATCGATTAGTATCGATTCTCAGGATATCGAAAAAAGTTACAAGTATATGTTATAAAAATTATATAGGGTTCTTTAAACAGCCAGTTATTACCAAAGTCAGAGAAATCGGGCTAATATTTAAAAAGTATAACGTTACAATCAAATTAATAGTTATTAATAAACACAGACATTGAATAATAAATTGTAAATATAATAATTGTTTTCACCAAACAGCTGTGCTGAACCAAGAAGAGGCACTGGGATTGTCAAAGAAAGATGGCTGCCGTCAAGTCGATGAAAATGTTGCTCGTTCCTGCTGCATTCCAAATAATGTATTTTGACGCAATATTCCTGTTCTTGTGTCTGCAAATCTCTTGTTATATGTTGTGTAGTGACTGGTGTAGTGATTCTGGGTTGTATTTAGTATGTCTGTGTAATTATAAGTCAAACACTTTCTCCGATTCCGTCACTAATTTGGTTTAATGTATTATACAGTTTTCTAGTGTTTTATGGTGTTTTTCGGAGTAGATTTATATTGTTCTGTGTTATGGAGTGTTACTTGATCGTTTCTGTTATAATATGATAGTTTCAGAAGTATTTTACAAGTCACTCGCGATTTCACAATAACTCACTATACACTCGCTTTGTATGACAATTATAGGTTAGGTTATCCACGTTATCAAACGTATGTCATGTTAACCGTTCAACTACCAATAATTAACTAACTGTTTCCTTCAGTTTCAATTAAACTCTTAGCCCATATAATATTATCCTTAACATTGTTCAAAAATATTTTCACATCCTGTGTACATTTTACTATTTCACTATATGAATGCCTAAACTTTGGTTATTTGTCAATTTTATTCACTAGATTTGATTTAAATTAATCTTTCAGTTCATTCTGGTTATTCTCAGATTAAATAATGCCATTTTATAGTGTTTTCTGTCCAAAAAATAGTAATTTTACTTTCAGTTTGGTATACAAACTGTTTGGAAGTCAAAACATTAAAATTTACTTCCTGTCATTATATAAATTCAGCCATTTTATCAGTTATATTTAATATTAATAATTCTATATTGTATTAAAAGGTTCCTATTCCCTTATTTTCTGGTAATTAATTGAATTAGTTGTATTCTGAAACATTATTCTGAAATATATGACTCCCATGTCTAAATTTCTGAGTTTAGTCATTTTCACTTTTATTCATAATTCTGAATATAATTTATTAAAATCTCTCTAAATGGTATGTGCAATTATATGGCATAATCTCAAGTTTATTTTGTCTAAACCCCTTTTGTTTATTTGCATTTAATTGAGCAATTTCTCTGTTTTGATGAAGTTTGGTTTCCATTCTTTTGGCCTATGATTTTTTAACAATTTTTCTTACAAAATAATTTACAAACAATATATGATGTGTGATACCCTCTCTGACTTTTACAAATAGTATTATAAATTAAACATGTTTTTAAATTACACAAAAACAATTAGTATTGGTTACAATACAAACAATAGTTAAAACAAATAAAGAATATTTTTTTTTTAAATAAATGGTTGTCTTCAAGTCAGACATTTTGCAACACAATCCTTATTTCTAAACATGGAAATATGGCTTACAAAAAAGGTTTTTTACTAACTAACATCTTAATTACTCTCTACTATTTCCAAGTGGTAACTATTTTTATAGTTCTGATGTTAGTTGTTTCAGACCCAAACAAATGGCCTTATATCTAATACATTTTTAAACATTCTTGTACTATATACATAAAAAACCTTATATTTATATTCTTATTTCTAACTATTATTATAAGTAGGATTCTACAGTTTTTATACCGTCTTTTACATTGTCTTTGGGGAATTGTACCCTGTCATTAACAAATAAATAATATTAATTGTTCAAAAGGTATTATGAACTCTGTTTTTCTTTTTTCATGTAAAACAAAATGTTATTTTAAACAGATTCATGTCTTATGAACAACATATTGTCACAATACATATTTTAAGTCATTGAAAAATGCATATTTCATTGCATCCAATGTTTGTGATTGCCAAGAATGAAACACAAGGTTCATTTTTTATAATACCCAAAACTATCACTGGTTCACTTTGCACTTATATATTATGTTAATGCTAAATGGTCGTATAGTCTTATTAACATAATAAATTGGTTAGCGTTTTTTCAATGGAGATTTGTTCCATGGGTACTATATTATTGTTTCATCTTAGTTCACAGGAAACTTTTACTTTATACACTCCTCTCTCTTAAATTTATATACATGTGGTTTTTATTTCGTTATACTTTTATTTTTAGATATTTATTTTGGGGATATAGGGATTTGGGTGTCTTTTATAAGAGCATGACATCTTCTTCAGGATGCTGCCCTCTTCTTCTTTCTTCAGTCTTCTTTTCTCCTGCCTTCTGGGACTGGTATCTTCTCCATCTTCTTCTTGATGCCATCAGGTTTCTTGGGATCTTCTCCATCTTCTTCTTGATTTCAGAAATACACCACCTGTATTGGTTGATCTTGGCTTATTTTAGGGTTTCTCTTCTATTTATTCTCCCTCGTCGTGGGTTTGGTCATATTCTGTACTGCTTTGTTATTTACTATTTTACCTTCCTGGGTTATACCTTGAAAACCTTTGGTTATGAGACTGGTCTTGGATGACTCTTCACTAGTAACTCCTTTTATTTTAACTTGTATTTTCTTTATAATAATGATTTCTTTCCACAGTTGCTATGAATTAATCTATTTATATTAAACTTAATGCTTTCTTCCAACTTTAAATATTATAACTTCATTATTCTAATGATCAATTGCCATTCAATATTATGCATACATCTGTCACGTTACAGATTGCTCCCCTCCAGAAGTAATTATTTCAGACATGTTTATGGATGAAATAATTTCTTATGATAATTTCATCATTTCTTATAATTCATTTTCTTCTCCATCTTTATATCGACTTTTTTATAATTAGAGTTTTATTAATTTTATATATATGGTTACTTGTCTTACTACTGATCCTTTTCGGATAGTTAGTGTCTTCTGAGATATATTATAATTGTAATACATTTTCTTTCTATATCAACTTCGTGTTGTATCCTTGGGATATTAATTCCCTAACATTCCCTATCACGTGGGCTGGGGCAGATCAGAGGGGCACTGTACGCTACTTCTCTGCTGGCCATACACCACTTCTATAAATTGAGTACAGGGGCATATCCATCCCTGCTCAAAAAACATAATGCTGCTGGAATTATCTTCAGTCAGTCATCGAATAAATAAATAAAAAGTAGTCTCATTTTCGACTAATAAAAATATCTTTGGATTCTCCACTTCGTAGTCTCTCAGATTATCTCACATTTTCTATCTTAATAAATCTTCATAATCATTATTATACTCATTACATATATATTTTTCCAAAACTCTTAACTTGTCTGATATATTTAATTTAATTATGGTTGAAAACCTTTCTTTTAATAATTCTGGTTACTGTTTACAGTGTAACTCTCTTTCTTCTTCATCTGAATTCTCTTTATACTTTCTTCTGGTTATTCATAGTATTAGCATGGTCTTTATAAATAGTCTTTCGTATTCATTATTTGAATGGTCTTAATATATTATATTTAATTTTTTAACATTGTATCTTTACATTAGATATACAGGTTGTTATATTGATCATTTTATTTAAACATTTTGGTTCTTTCCTTTCTCTTAGAAAGTTATTAATCCGCCTTCGCATTCATTAGCATTAATTCATTTATATTATATTTCATGTGGTATTTATTCTCTTTGCATTTCATATAGGTCTTATTATTATCACTTGTTCAAAATCATCTTCTCCATCTGTTTGGTATGAGTTGTTCTTCTTTGCTCTTAATTAACTGTTTTCATTATCGTTTCATAGGTAATTAGTCTCTTTGCTTCCAAATTTTTTCTTTCTCTGGCATATTACACTCTTTCTTGTTATTCTTCTCTACTCCTTCAAATGCTATTGTGAATGTCTAGCATTTATTCTGGATTAACGTTAATTCTCTTTTCTGAATTAATCACTTTATTTTCTTCTCAATTCAATCATAATTGACACATAATTATTTTTTGGAACTTGGTTAGTTTTAATGTAAAATTCAAACTATTCTTTTTATTTAAAAGAAAAATATTTCTCATAAATCCTTGTAATATGTTGATCTTATCTTGTCTCAAAGTTCTGACGTTCTATCAACATTCAAATTCTGTTTAATTCATTTATTCCCAGAATTGTTTCATTCAGAATTGTTTATAGTACTGTTATCTTACTATTATTTCTGAATGTTTTGGTATTTCTCCAAATTCAAATTCTTCTTAATTATTTACCATAAAGTTTTCTCACAAACTTAGTTATAGTAAGTTGGTCTTACTTCATTTTTAAAATATTTTGTAAAATTAAGTTCAAAATTCTCTCTCTTTCTCTTTCTTCCATAAAGTTTTGTTCTAAATTATCAGGTTGTAGTAAGATGTTCTTACTAAATTTTAAATTTTTATAATTATATTTCAATTCAAAAGTCTTTCTTTTTCTTTCTTCCATAAAGTTTGTTCCAAAATTATTAGGTTGTAGTAAGATGTACTTACTCAATTTTAAATTTTTATAAATAAATTCAAAATTCCTTTCTTCTTAATTCTCCAGAATGTTCTCAAAATATTAGGTTGTAAGATGTACTTACATTATTTTCGAATTTTTTAAAATATAAATTCTAAATTCCTTCTTCTTATAATTCTCCAGAATGTTCTTCTCAAAATATTAGGTTGTAAGATGTACTTACATTATTTTTGAATTTTTATAAAATAAAATTAAAAAATTCTTTTAATTCTCCAGAATGTTCTTCTCAAAATATTAGGTTGTAAGATGTACTTACAATATTTTTGAATTTTTAAAATAAAATATATATAAATTCAAAATTCTAAAACTCACAACTCATTCTTCATAATATTTCTTCATAGAAGCTTGATTGTACACTCCTTTGATTTTTCCTGAAACGATTTCCTTCAACTCATATGTATTGTTCTGTTTATCATTTACCACAACATATGGTCCGGTGTAAAGTAATAGTAGTTTTTTGGTTATGCCTTCTAAGGTGCTAGGCAGCTCTCTATTTTTTAGGAGGACTTTCTCACCCTCTTTATATATTACAATTCGCCCTATTGCCTTCTGGTATTTGGCTTGCCGTTTTTCCTGATCTTCTGCTACCTTACTGTAAAACTTCAACTGGTTGAATTTCCTATTGTTGTTCGTTGGAAATTCAATGATTTGTTCAATGTCTCGGGGAGTCGGCTTCTCATACATGGCTGAGTACGGTGGAATTCCTATAGCTGGATGGTGGGCGTAATTTAGGAATGTTTCTGTCGCTGCTAGGTACTCTTGCCACTTTTTCTGTTGGTTGTGACAGTACGTGCGCAATATCCTACCCACTTCTCTTAGTACTCTCTCAGCCGGATTGCTACTTGGGTGGTAGACTGATGTCTTATATGTTTTGACCCCAAGTGCTAATAAAGTGTCTCGCCATCTCCTCCCCTTAAACTGTGTACCATGGTCGGTAATAATAGAAAATGGTCTACCGATCTCTGGGATATACAAATCAATAATCACCGCCAAAACCTTTGCTGTCGTTGCCCGATTAACCGGATATAGCTTTATATACTTGGTGTAGTGATCCATTATGATTACCAAGTATTTATATCTGTGTCGACCACCGCTACGGGGAAATGGCCCGCATATATCCAAAAACACTTTTTCCAGTTTTGCGTTGGAAGTTATCGGTATCATGATACCCTCTGTCTTTTCATTGTTTACTTTTGCACATTGGCAGATCTTACAGGACTTGATATATTTTCTCACCTTGCGGTTGATATTCTTGATCTTACAATTTTCCTCTAGAGCTTGTATCACTTTTAACGCTCCCATGTGACCATACCTGACATGGTAATCGATGATGACCTCCTTTTCGATTTGGTGTGGGATTATCACCTTCCAAGTCTCATCGTCTAAAGCGGTTTTTATGAATAAAATTCCCTTGTTAAGGTGGTAATATTTAGAAATGGTTTCATTATTGGCTTCCAAACGACTCACAATGTTTTTCAGCTTAGGATCAGACTGCTGATGGATTCGGATATTTATTAACAAAGCTTGTAAATCGGCTCTGGTCGTGAATATGTTATAAATTTTTACTAAGCTTTCCTTCTCTCCCTCGAAAGTCTGATCTTCCAGATTTATACGTGACAACACATCCGCTACCACGTTCTTCTTTCCTGGAATGTATTCCCATTTCAGGTCATATTCTTGTAGGGCGAGTACCCACCTAGCCAATCGGCCGTGACTCAATTTGCACCTACGAAGGAACGAGATGGATTTATGATCAGTTCGTACCGTGACTTGATATCCGAGAATGTACGTCCGGAACTTGCTGCATGCGAACACCACGCTCAACAATTCCTTTTCTGTCACACTGTAGTTCTTTTCGCACTGGTTCAGTGTGCGACTAGCGAAGCTTATTACCAGATGTTGTCCCTCCTCATCTTCCTGGTATAATGTCGTTCCTAAGCTTAGATCGCTAGCGTCACAGTTTAGAAAGAACGGTTTATTAAAATCTGGGTGACGAAGTATCACACTCTCCAGAAACTTCTCTTTTATCAATCGGAAAGTAATATCTTGATCTTCACCCCAAGTCCATTTGTTTTTGGCAGATAACTGTGGTTGAAACTTGGCGGTCAACTCGGAATATCGGCTCTGAAACTTCCTGTAATAGTTACAGAGTCCGAGGAAAGATTGCAATTGTTTCCTGTTTCTTGGTTGCGGGAACCTCTGAATTGCCTCCACTTTCTCTGCTGATGGGGTAATACCTCTGTCGTCTAGGTTGAAACCTAAGAATTGTACCTCGCGCGCTATGAACTTGGATTTCTCCAACTTCAATGTTATGTTGTTCTGCGCTAGTTTGTTTAGTACAAATTCCACTCTGTAACAGTGCTCCTCCCAGGTTCCGGATGTGATTAGTAAATCGTCAACATAGACGGTGGTAAATTGGAGCGCTTCTGGTCCCAAAATCTGGTCCATGCATGCCACAAATATGGCGACAGAATTGACAAGTCCGAAGGGCAGTCTCTTGAACTGGTAATTGCGCCCTTCGAAAATGAACGCTACATACTGGCGGCTTTGTGGATGCAGCTCTACCTGCCAATAACCACAGACCGTATCCCAGGTGCTAATAAAGTTAGTACCATGAAAACGCTTTAAGATTTCTTCTATTTCACCGGGAGATGTTCTGTCATTCACAATTGTCTTGTTCAACTCACGCGCATCTAAACAGAGCCGGACTTGTCCGTCTTTCTTCGGAACAGCAATAATTGGACTAGTGTAAGGTGATTGACTAATCTCAATTATGTCGTTTTCAATCATCTTGTTTATCTCTGTTCTCACGGCTTCTTTGAGCGACTGCGCTATTGGATATGACCTCCTGTTAAACTCTACGTTCTCTTTAAAACGAAGTTGGCACTGGTAGTTTTTTACCTTCCCTGGTTCATCAGAAAACACCGCCTTGTATTTCTCATATATTGTAATTAGACGATCAGGCAGATGTGTTGGTATTTTCTTGTTATCGCTTCCGCACTGGAAATTCCGTATTTCTTGGATCTTAACTGACCATAAATCCTCTCCACCATGACTGTATATTATGGGTTTAGAAAGAGGGCTGTTTCTAATAACATTTATTTTACGAAGTTGTTGATGTATAGGGCTGGGAAGTATAGTTGTGCTTCCTACCAGATCTGCGGTCCATGTTACTCCGTCTGGGAAAAGTGATACTTTATTTAAATTGAGATCGATTACCGCCGAATATCTACGAAGAATATCGCAACCGACTAAGATGTCAAATGGTAATCCGGTGGCGATTAAAAATTCCATGTCTAAAGCTATATCACGGCTAACGACACTTAAGGAAACTTGTTTCCTAATGGTTTTATTCTGGCGGCCAGTTGCACCTACCAACACAATGTTGTTGACTGGTAACATTGGCAAAGTTTTACCACATGCACTCTGTATTCTCTCCAACTCATTGGAGTTTATTATTGAAATATTAGCTCCTGTGTCTATCATTATTTTAGCGGGAACTCCTTCCACCTCCGCTGTTATATAAATTATCTCATTATTACTGTTGCTGAGACTCTTCTCGTTCTCGTCCAAAAGTTCAGTTCGTATGTCTTTCAAATAATGGTTACTGATAATAGTGATGTTTTTATCATTGTTTGCTTGTTGCAAATCATCCTTTTCTAACCCAGGAAGTATAAGCAGTAACGGGTCATCGTTGTTGATTACTGCCTCCTCTCGTTTAAAGTATTTTGTTC
The DNA here is from genome assembly GCA_034769895.1 of Magicicada septendecula. Lineage (NCBI taxonomy): Eukaryota > Metazoa > Arthropoda > Insecta > Hemiptera > Cicadidae > Magicicada > Magicicada septendecula. Next base: position 31,778,814 of record CM068367.1, on the reverse strand, counting down.
ATTGTTTGAGTTATTATTGACCGAGGCATCATTCGGGAAACTCTGGTTTGTCTCCTGACGTTCTGTACCCTGGTTAATGTTTAACGCCCTGTTCGGTTGTCTGCCAAGATCTTCCAGGCTGGTACTTCGTCTTTCCTGTTCGTATCTTGGGCCGTCTCGTTCCGCACTCCTCCATCTTCGGTCGGCGCCGTGGAAGCTGCTCCTCCTCGGTTGATAGTATCTCCTGGGTCCGCGATCTTCTGCTCTTATAAAATTTACCCTAGGGCGCGACACTCGGTTATTACTATTGCTATTATTATTATTACTAATATTATTATTATAGTAATTTCGGTTAGGTGGGTAAGGTCTGTCACCATTATTGTTGGGATATGGATTTCTCTGACTGTATGGGACATTATTATGTTGGTAAAAATTGTTTCTATTATTTGGGTAAGGGTTATTATTCCTCACTCCGTTAAAATTACCGTTAAACTGGTTATTACGCGGCTGGTTGTTAGGTCCGTCGTAATTACTGGGCTGGTTCCGGTTACTTGCATGGTTATTGCCGTTATTGGGGTAGGTAGTCGGCCTTGCTTCTGGTCTCTCATTTCTCTTTCTGTTCTGCCGATAATACTCTTCGTTCTCGTATCCCTCCAATAACTCGGCCATTCCCTGGATCGTCTTGATCTGACTACCTCTCCGGGCCCTGATAATGTCCTCATCATAGTGATAAGATATCTTATTCACTAAACATTCTTCTGGGATTGCTGGCTCAAGGTGTTTTGCCATACACACCTTCCCCAAGAAATATGCCGTCATACTGCTACCTAATTGTGACCTGTATCTTCCATTACAAATATTGTCTCGGATCAAGTTCTGGGTGGTCTCAGACCAGTATTTTGTCTTAAACATTTTCCGGAACTGTTGGTAGTCGGAAATTTCACTCCGGTTGGCCATCCACCAATTATCTGTTATGTCTCGGAAAGACTCGTCGAATATCTCCCTGCTATGGCTCCATTGAGTAATTTTATGCTTGGTCAAATATTCTTCTACCCTGGCCAGGAACTCCATCGGCTTGCGTTTGTATTGCCGGAAGTTGAGCCACTCTCGGCTTTCGTTGACGGGCAATCCGGTGAAATGAGTCGGTCTGTTTCTAATCGCTTCCATCTCCTCTCGGCTTTGTCGCACCTGACCGGTGATATTGGCCATGGTCTCTTGTATATCATTACATCGTTCTGTGACCTGGTTGCGTACTTTTCCGAATTCTTCTTGATTTTCCTTCCTCTGTTCTTCTACCTTCCTACGACTATGTTCTTCGATATTTGTGAACTTGATGTTCACCACTTCTATAAATTCATTCACCTCCTTTTCGGTCTGGTTGCACTTTCCATCAATCTCTCGAATCTGTCGATTGACCATTATATTTTCTTCTTCCATCTTCTTATTCATCGCTTTTTTGTTAACAGTGATTTCTTTATTCAGTTCTTCTCGCAACAATTCCATTCTTTCGTCCAGTTTGTCCAAATTCTCCTGATTGACCTCTCTTAATTCTTCTCTCAAAATTTGATTGTCCTCTCTCAATTCTTCCAACTTCTCCCCCATCTTCTCTTCCAACTTCTTGTTATCTTCTTTCAACTCTTCCTTCAATTGTCGGTTGTTCTTCTCTATCTTCTTCCTGGTTTCATCGATTTTCTGATTAGTATTTTCAATTTTATTAATCAATTCTTCTTTGGTCGACTTGAATTCTTCCTTGAACAATTGGTTGTCTTCCTTCAATTCTTCTAACTTCTTCCCCATCTCTTCTTCCATCTTCTTGCTGTTTTCTTCCATCTTCTCTTCCATCTTCTTGCTGTTTTCTTCCATCTTCTTGCTGTTTTCTTCCATCTTCTCTTCCATCTTCTTGCTGTTTTCTTCCATCTTCTTGCTGTTTTCTTCTATCTTCTCTTCCAGCTTCTTATTTGTTATTTCGATCTTATTTCCTAAATCTTCTTTCAAGGACTGGTTATCACTCCCCATTTTCTTACTCAAGTCTTCCTTCGTAGATTTAATATCTTCTTTCAAAGACTGTGTGTCCTTCTTCCTATTCTCCTCCATTTTCTTGTTACTCTCCTCCATTTTGTCTTCCATCTTTTGTAGAAGTCTTTCCATGAATCTGTCCATTTTATCCTCTTCCGTTACTTTGGATTTTTCTACATGTCTTTCCTGGACATTTACTTCCTCTGTCTGTGTAGGCATCTCAGGTTGTTCCCCTGGTTGTTCATGTTGTTTGGACAACACTGGTGGCAACAAACTTTCCGCGTCTACTGGCGTTGCTTCCTTGTTGTCCATGTCAACTTCTATTTCTTTCTCGGCCTCCGCCGCCCGTTTCTTAGATGTTGCACGTCGTTGCATTTTCCCTTGAAATTCTCTGGCTTTGTAGCTGTTGCCTAGCTCCAACTAGTGATTGGGTAGAATTTATTGGCCTTCCAATCGCTAATTAAAGCCCCTAAAGTTGTGCGCCAATTTGTAATAAAATAATTAATTAATGATGTAATATGTTATTGATGATAATATATTGTGGAGTTCGTGTTAGACTCCGATGCAATCAAACCCCTCTGTTTGGACTAGCCAATTTGTAATAAATTAATAAATAAGTTGTAAGTTGTAATGTGTTTAATTGGTGTGTAATTGGTGTGGCTCTCGACGTCTTACTGGCCTGAAACACTTCCTTAAGTTTCCCAGCTGGTTGAGTCCCAATGGTAGCAAGACCGGTCGAGTAGCGTAAAGTTGATGAAGGAATATATATGTTCAGCTTCGCCGAAAGTTTCAAAACAAAATTTATTGTTTTGAAGGAAATTTAAAAAAAAATTATGTTTATAAAAAAAAATAATAAAAAAAAAATTTTAATTTTATTAATTAATTAATTAGGATCAATTAATTAATATAGGGCTGTGAAGTTTTAAACAGTGTAATGCTCTTCTGAAAATTTTTATTAAAGTTTTAGTATAATTTAAATAATCTATCACCACTCATAAGACTGTCTGTAAACCAATCGATATTTGTTTACCTTTCTATTTTTTAGGTTATCTTCACTTACGGGTGGTAAAGTCCTTGTAGATTATCAATTAGAATTATATTATTGGTAATTAGTATTATTGAAGAAATAAAGAACTATTAAGTATTGAAAAGTATTAATGTTTTATTAAGTAACAGCAATATTGACTCTTATCGATTAGTATCGATTCTCAGGATATCGAAAAAAGTTACAAGTATATGTTATAAAAATTATATAGGGTTCTTTAAACAGCCAGTTATTACCAAAGTCAGAGAAATCGGGCTAATATTTAAAAAGTATAACGTTACAATCAAATTAATAGTTATTAATAAACACAGACATTGAATAATAAATTGTAAATATAATAATTGTTTTCACCAAACAGCTGTGCTGAACCAAGAAGAGGCACTGGGATTGTCAAAGAAAGATGGCTGCCGTCAAGTCGATGAAAATGTTGCTCGTTCCTGCTGCATTCCAAATAATGTATTTTGACGCAATATTCCTGTTCTTGTGTCTGCAAATCTCTTGTTATATGTTGTGTAGTGACTGGTGTAGTGATTCTGGGTTGTATTTAGTATGTCTGTGTAATTATAAGTCAAACACTTTCTCCGATTCCGTCACTAATTTGGTTTAATGTATTATACAGTTTTCTAGTGTTTTATGGTGTTTTTCGGAGTAGATTTATATTGTTCTGTGTTATGGAGTGTTACTTGATCGTTTCTGTTATAATATGATAGTTTCAGAAGTATTTTACAAGTCACTCGCGATTTCACAATAACTCACTATACACTCGCTTTGTATGACAATTATAGGTTAGGTTATCCACGTTATCAAACGTATGTCATGTTAACCGTTCAACTACCAATAATTAACTAACTGTTTCCTTCAGTTTCAATTAAACTCTTAGCCCATATAATATTATCCTTAACATTGTTCAAAAATATTTTCACATCCTGTGTACATTTTACTATTTCACTATATGAATGCCTAAACTTTGGTTATTTGTCAATTTTATTCACTAGATTTGATTTAAATTAATCTTTCAGTTCATTCTGGTTATTCTCAGATTAAATAATGCCATTTTATAGTGTTTTCTGTCCAAAAAATAGTAATTTTACTTTCAGTTTGGTATACAAACTGTTTGGAAGTCAAAACATTAAAATTTACTTCCTGTCATTATATAAATTCAGCCATTTTATCAGTTATATTTAATATTAATAATTCTATATTGTATTAAAAGGTTCCTATTCCCTTATTTTCTGGTAATTAATTGAATTAGTTGTATTCTGAAACATTATTCTGAAATATATGACTCCCATGTCTAAATTTCTGAGTTTAGTCATTTTCACTTTTATTCATAATTCTGAATATAATTTATTAAAATCTCTCTAAATGGTATGTGCAATTATATGGCATGATCTCAAGTATATTTTGTCTAAACCCCTTTTGTTTATTTGCATTTAATTGAGCAATTTCTCTGTTTTGATGAAGTTTGGTTTCCATTCTTTTGGCCTATGATTTTTTAACAATTTTTCTTACAAAATAATTTACAAACAATATATGATGTGTGATACCCTCTCTGACTTTTACAAATAGTATTATAAATTAAACATGTTTTTAAATTACACAAAAACAATTAGTATTGGTTACAATACAAACAATAGTTAAAACAAATAAAGAATATTTTTTTTTTAAATAAATGGTTGTCTTCAAGTCAGACATTTTGCAACACAATCCTTATTTCTAAACATGGAAATATGGCTTACAAAAAAGGTTTTTTACTAACTAACATCTTAATTACTCTCTACTATTTCCAAGTGGTAACTATTTTTATAGTTCTGATGTTAGTTGTTTCAGACCCAAACAAATGGCCTTATATCTAATACATTTTTAAACATTCTTGTACTATATACATAAAAAACCTTATATTTATATTCTTATTTCTAACTATTATTATAAGTAGGATTCTACAGTTTTTATACCGTCTTTTACATTGTCTTTGGGGAATTGTACCCTGTCATTAACAAATAAATAGTATTAATTGTTCAAAAGGTATTATGAACTCTGTTTTTCTTTTTTCATGTAAAACAAAATGTTATTTTAAACAGATTCATGTCTTATGAACAACATATTGTCACAATACATATTTTAAGTCATTGAAAAATGCATATTTCATTGCATCCAATGTTTGTGATTGCCAAGAATGAAACACAAGGTTCATTTTTTATAATACCCAAAACTATCACTGGTTCACTTTGCACTTATATATTATGTTAATGCTAAATGGTCGTATAGTCTTATTAACATAATAAATTGGTTAGCGTTTTTTCAATGGAGATTTGTTCCATGGGTACTATATTATTGTTTCATCTTAGTTCACAGGAAACTTTTACTTTATACACTCCTCTCTCTTAAATTTATATACATGTGGTTTTTATTTCGTTATACTTTTATTTTTAGATATTTATTTTGGGGATATAGGGATTTGGGTGTCTTTTATAAGAGCATGACATCTTCTTCAGGATGCTGCCCTCTTCTTCTTTCTTCAGTCTTCTTTTCTCCTGCCTTCTGGGACTGGTATCTTCTCCATCTTCTTCTTGATGCCATCAGGTTTCTTGGGATCTTCTCCATCTTCTTCTTGATTTCAGAAATACACCACCTGTATTGGTTGATCTTGGCTTATTTTAGGGTTTCTCTTCTATTTATTCTCCCTCGTCGTGGGTTTGGTCATATTCTGTACTGCTTTGTTATTTACTATTTTACCTTCCTGGGTTATACCTTGAAAACCTTTGGTTATGAGACTGGTCTTGGATGACTCTTCACTAGTAACTCCTTTTATTTTAACTTGTATTTTCTTTATAATAATGATTTCTTTCCACAGTTGCTATGAATTAATCTATTTATATTAAACTTAATGCTTTCTTCCAACTTTAAATATTATAACTTCATTATTCTAATGATCAATTGCCATTCAATATTATGCATACATCTGTCACGCTACAATATATATATATATATATATATTATTTTCCTTTTATTACACAGATATATATTGCAACCATACAGATTATTATTTTCGCATAGGATATAGTGTGTGTGAAGAAATTACAAACGAGTCTATAATGGAGGTAATGAAAAATTATTTATTACACACATAAAATAATAGTTTTTACGATGTATATTAAATTAAATAATTGTCATGCGTTTTATATTTGAATAAAGTTTATATAGTTCGATTTTAGATCGATTTTACTTGTTAGATGATATCCGTTCACTTGCTGATTTGTCCTCCGGATGTGCGTTCCTCCTCTTCTTAGCGTCGCTCCCGTCCTGGCGTCCTCTTCGTCTGGCGTCCCCTTCGTCGGCGAGTTGCTCCAGCGACGATGCCTCTGTACTTCACGCTGACGATTCCGTCTAACTGGTAGCACCAAATAGACTTTTCACACAATTGTCACTCTCACAATAATTAGCGTTCTCGCTCGCAAAAGTTATTATTAATTTACACGTTAATTTTTATTAGATCTCAGGGTGAATATGGTTATTTATTATAAAAGCGGTGTATTTAGCTTACACCTTCCGTGAAATCTTGAAGTGTTCAATAATTCCCTATGCGGACTATCTTGACTACCGCGAAAAGCACTTAAATATAATAATAATTTTTATAGACGTTGTTAACCCGCTTGGCTCCTTACGCAAAGCTCGCAAAGAGTTCCAAGTTTTATGATAATTTTATATGTCTATAATTCCGTACGAGAAAAATTCTCGTTGACGGACACAACTTCACTCGGCAAACGCTATCGACCAACTGTGTCGATCCGTACCACACAGAGTACTAATATTAATGAAATTAGTGTCTTCTGATTGGTCCATCCGATGTCACATGGTTGACATTAGCAAAAGATATAAGAGTTACATGCAAAACTTTGCATAAATCCGCAAGAGGTTGCATTGATTTTATCTATGAATTTTAGTACCGTCCTCTATCATTGATAAGAGTTAAAAGATGAGTTTTTTCCTATACAAAAACCATATTTATAAAATAGTTGGAAACCTCTGAGTACATAAAAACTGTAGCTATTTACATAAACAAACCACTGTCAAAGTTGCACGTCGATGGGTCGATTACCGCGGAAGATATAGCGATTAAGGTTTATCACACGCGCACCCGCGCACAATTTCACACACAAAGTACATGACATAAAAGAACACATTTTTATAAAGAATTTGATATAACCTACGTCCTTATCCATTGCTAAATACAAAACTTACAGCTAAAAGACAAAAAATTGAATAAATCCATTTTAAACATGTCAGTGTTCGTCATCCATGTTCAGATACGATTAATAGAGCTTAATCACCTAAAGCTTATCATCCTGTTTTGTTGCAATATATATATAATATTATTTTGATTGCATGTATTTATTTCGTTTCATTTATTTATGTACATTTCGTTTTACTCTGGACCCTGTGTGCGTGTGTGAATAATGTCTTCAAATAAATACAACTACAAGTAGGTTTATTTTCTGTATTTTCTACAAGTAGAAATTTCGCTTACAATATATCTTATTATAACAAGATATACTATAACATGGGGCCCCTCTTTCTGTTTTTATAGACCTGCAGCCTCAGAATTATCTTTGGCATACGCTGATCACCCCTCCGCTCTAGGTAGCCTAGCCACCGTATTCGTTGAGCCTTTACGAATCTCACGATGTTCTCGTGCTTTCATAGGTTTATCTGACTCCTGGTTATTTCTTATTCTCCAGTGATCGTCCTCTTTAACCCGGCCACAAACAAGTCGTACAATTTTTGTTTCAAAATTTTTTTAAAAGAATTTGCCTCGTATGCCTTGTATAGTTGTGAAAAGAGGTCTCTTGGGACTGAGGATGAGAGGAAGCTGAAGTCATTTGCGATGTGGTGCTACAGGCGTTTGCTGGAAATAGAATGGACCGATAAGATTACAAAGGAGGAAGTTGTCGGAAGAATGGGAAAGAACGAAAGCCCGTGGAATCCATGATGAAAAGGAGAATGCAGCTTAATGGGTATTTAATCGGACACATGAGGGACTGGTAAATATAACAATACAGGGAAGTGTGAACGGCGAAATGTAGAAAAAGACCACGACTACGATGCATGGAACAGATTATGAAAAATGTGAAGTGCTAAAGCTAGGAAGAAATGAAAAGTAAGGAGAAAAATCGTGACGAGCGGAGAAGTACTACTACCAACTGAACTGTTGCTAAACAATTCTCGGATTGTTGGGAACAAACTGATTAACCTCCGGACTATTGGGCGGTGGGTCCGCTCCTTTTGTTACTAACAGACGTTTCCGCCTCTCCTCTGGAGACCATCTTCAGTGTAAAAAAACGATTCACCAAATGACTGTCTTCGTCAGTCAACCACAGTAATTTCAACATTCTTTTGCCAAGACAACAACTTATGGAAACTGAGCAAAAGGCATGTAGTGTCCCCGACAGGCTCTACATAGGCGATACTCAGTGTGAAGTACCTACCTCGGGCAACACCTCGATCGACGACTAACCTGGTGGGCGCATCCCAAGCAAGTACCACGAAAAACTGCCAAACGTATTTATCAGTTGCGACACCATTTTGCAGCAATTCGATGACCAGCCGCTTAAGAAAACTTATCGTCACTACGTATGTACCTCCGATAGTTATCACGAAACACTGCCAAACGTATTTATCAGTTGCGAACCCATTTTGCAGCAATTCGATGAGCAGCCGCTTAAGAAAACTTATCGTCACTACGTATGTACCTCCGACAGTTACCACGAAAAACTGCCAAACGTATTTATTAGTTGCGACACCATTTTGCAGCAATTCGATGACCAGCCGCTTAAGAAAACTTATCGTCACTACGCATGTATCTCCGATAGTTACCACGAAAAACTGCCAATCGTATTTATCAGTTGCGACACCATTTTGCAGCAATTCGATGAGCAGCCGCTTAAGAAAACTTATCGTCACTACGTATGTACCTCCGATAGTTACCACGAAAAACTGCCAAACGTATTTATCAGTTGCGACCCCATTTTGCAGCAATTCGATGACCAGCCGCTTAAGAAAACTTATCGTCACTACGCATGTATCTCCGATAGTTACCACGAAAAACTGCCAAACGTATTTATCAGTTGCGACACCATTTTGCAGCAATTCGATGACCAGCCGCTTAAGAAAACTTATCGTCACTACGTATGTACCTCCGATAGTTATCACGAAACACTGCCAAACGTATTTATCAGTTGCGAACCCATTTTGCAGCAATTCGATGAGCAGCCGCTTAAGAAAACTTATCGTCACTACGTATGTACCTCCGACAGTTACCACGAAAAACTGCCAAACGTATTTATCAGTTGCGACACCATTTTGCAGCAATTCGATGACCAGCCGCTTAAGAAAACTTATCGTCACTACGCATGTATCTCCGATAGTTACCACGAAAAACTGCCAAACGTATTTATCAGTTGCGACACCATTTTGCAGCAATTCGATGAGCAGCCGCTTAAGAAAACTTATCGTCACTACGTATGTACCTCCGATTGTTACCACGAAAAACTGCCAAACGTATTTATCAGTTGCGACCCCATTTTGCAGCAATTCGATGACCAACCGCTAAAGAAAACTTATCGTCACTACGCATGTATCTCCGATAGTTACCACGAAAAACTGCCAAACGTATTTATCAGTTGCGACACCATTTTGCAGCAATTCGATGAGCAGCCGCTTAAGAAAACTTATCGTCACTACGTATGTACCTCCGATAGTTACCACGAAAAACTGCCAAACGTATTTATCAGTTGCGACACCATTTTGCAGCAATTCGATGACCAGCCGCTTAAGAAAACTTATCGTCACTACGTATGTACCTCCGATAGTTATCACGAAAAACTGCCAAACGTATTTATCAGTTGCGACCCCATTTTGCAGCAATTCGATGACCAGCCGCTTAAGAAAACTTATCGTCACTACGCATGTATCTCCGATAGTTACCACGAAAAACTGCCAAACGTATTTATCAGTTGCGACACCATTTTGCAGCAATTCGATGAGCAGCCGGTTAAGAAAACTTATCGTCACTACGTATGTACCTCCGATTGTTACCACGAAAAACTGCCAAACGTATTTATCAGTTGCGACCCCATTTTGCAGCAATTCGATGACCAGCCGCTTAAGAAAACTTATCGTCACTACGTATGTACCTCCGATAGTTACCACGAAAAACTGCCAAACGTATTTATCAGTTGCGACACCATTTTGCAGCAATTCGATGACCAGCCGCTTAAGAAAACTTATCGTCACTACGCATGTACCTCCGATAGTTACCACGAAAAACTGCCAAACGTATTTATCAGTTGCGACACCATTTTGCAGCAACTCGATGACCAGCCGCTTAAGAAAACTTATCGTCACTACGTATGTACCTCCGATAGTTACCACGAAAAACTGCCAAACGTATTTATCAGTTGCGACACCATTTTGGAGCAATTCGATGACCAGCCGCTTAAGAAAACTTATCGTCACTACGTATGTACCTCCGATAGTTACCACGAAAAACTGCCAAACGTATTTATAGTTGCGACACCATTTTCAAGCAATTCGTTGACCACCCGCTTAAGAAAACTTATCGTCACTACGTATGTACCTCCGATAGTTACCACGAAAAACTGCCAAACGTATTTATCAGTTGCGACACCATTTTGCAGCAACTCGATGACCAGCCGCTTAAGAAAACTTATCGTCACTACGTATGTACCTCCGATAGTTACCACGAAAAACTGCCAAACTTATTTATCAGTTGCGACACCATTTTGCAGCAATTCGATGGGCAGCCGCTTAAGAAAACTTATCGTCACTACGTATGTACCTCCGATAGTTACCACGAAAAACTGCCAAACGTATTTATCAGTTGCGACCCCATTTTGCAGCAATTCGATGACCAGCCGCTTAAGAAAACTTATCGTCACTACGCATGTATCTCCGATAGTTACCACGGAAAACTGCCAAACGTATTTATCAGTTGCGACACCATTTTGCAGCAATTCGATGACCAGCCGCTTAAGAAAACTTATCGTCACTACGTATGTACCTCCGATAGTTACCACGAAAAACTGCCAAAGGTATTTATCAGTTGCGACACCATTTTGCAGCAATTCGATGACCAGCCGCTTAAGAAAACTTATCGTCACTACGTATGTACCTCCGATAGTTACCACGAAAAACTGCCAAACGTATTTATAGTTGCGACACCATTTTCCAGCAATTCGTTGACCACCCGCTTAAGAAAATCTTATCGTCACTACGTATGTACCTCCGATAGTTACCACGAAAAACTGCCAAACGTATTTATCAGTTGCGACACCATTTTGCAGCAACTCGATGACCAGCCGCTTAAGAAAACTTATCGTCACTACGTATGTACCTCCGATAGTTACCACGAAAAACTGCCAAACTTATTTATCAGTTGCGACACCATTTTGCAGCAATTCGATGAGCAGCCGCTTAAGAAAACTTATCGTCACTACGTATGTACCTCCGATAGTTACCACGAAAAACTGCCAAACGTATTTATCAGTTGCGACCCCATTTTGCAGCAATTCGATGACCAGCCGCTTAAGAAAACTTATCGTCACTACGCATGTATCTCCGATAGTTACCACGAAAAACTGCCAAACGTATTTATCAGTTGCGACACCATTTTGCAGCAATTCGATGAGCAGCCGCTTAAGAAAACTTATCGTCACTACGTATGTACCTCCGATAGTTACCACGAAAAACTGCCAAACGTATTTATCAGTTGCGACACCATTTTGCAGCAATTCGATGACCAGCCGCTTAAGAAAACTTATCGTCACTACGTATGTACCTCCGATAGTTACCACGAAAAACTGCCAAACGTATTTATAGTTGTGACACCATTTTCAAGCAATTCGTTGACCACCCGCTTAAGAAAACTTATCGTCACTACGCATGTACCTTCGTAGTTAGTCACGTACTCCAACTTGTGTGGGGCTACTTGGCTAGGACCCAGAAGCGGAAGTTCTTGGTCCGAGGATTGCGATGGGCCTACTATCTGGGAATCCTACGGGACCGTTCCCGGAACGCCACCATACTGACACCATTCAGTAAACCGTTGTCAACACATGTACCAAACCCGAACGCCTTACACAACGTCTTAGCATAGCAGTTAGTCAGTTAAATCGTGTGTGCAGTTTTTTACATCCTGTTATGCGCACGTTAAAGTATGAGCGACATTTACGTGCATACAAGTAAAATATAACTTAAAACTTCATACGTCAGTTGAAGAATGTGTTTCATACAAGTTGTAGCCATTTTATGGTACTGATATCGGTTTAATCCCTGCTACTACTAGTCGAAATACACTCGAGTATACACATTAAACTCGAATGCATACATTATACTGCTGAATGTTTCTGCAGTATTTGTATGATATTATGTATATTATTAAATATAATTTCTTCTGCAAGTAGTTGTATTATATTTGTATCGTTTTAATTCACCTGAGGTACGTTTCACTAAACAGATCAGTATCATCGATGTGTAGCATCAGTTACACTGATCACATACTGATGTAAAGGTTTTGTAAAATATATAAAAACACTTGGTAAGTTTCACAAATTTGTTAATTAACTCTGACAGCTGTTTCGACTAACTTAAGCCATTGTCAAAGAGCGAGTGAATGAAATTACTGAACACAGAACGTTAGTGGAGTGTAGGTGGTGGACATCTGTTTAGGGCGTATCTGGAACATCTGTGTTGTGATGGCGACGGTGGGGAGAGTGTGTGCATGGGACAAGGGAAGGTCAGGTGTCTTTAAAAACTAAATACAATCATGAATGCAAATTATAAAATTAACTAAACTAAATATAAACTGAATGCAATAATTTAAAATAATGATAAACATTCAAAATAATATAAAATAAACTAAACTAAATAACAGATTTTAATAAAGGGGATACATAAAATTCAGTCTGTTCATTGGTTAAATTTTTGTTATTTTTTATTGATTTTTTAATTTCTAAAATTTCTAACAATTTATTTAGTTTAGTTAATTTTATAATTTGCATTCATGATTGTATTTAGTTTTTAAAGACACCTGACCTTCCCTTGTCTCATGCACACACTCTCCCCACCGTCGCCATCACAACACAGATGTTCCAGATACGCCCTAAACAGATGTTCACCACCTACACTCCACTAACGTTCTGTGTTCAGTAATTTCATTCACTCGCTCTTTGACAATGGCTTAAGTTAGTCGAAACAGCTGTCAGAGTTAATTAAAAAATTTGTGAAACTTACCAAGTGTTTTTATATATTTTACAAAACCTTTGTATTAATATGTTTCACCAAGTGCCCAACGAGTCATCAATTAATACCGTGATCACATAATGATGTGTTCAGTGAAATGTACGTGAGGTGAATTACGTATATTAATATTGCAACGTTACAAGTATTTCAAAAATTCACACAAATACATTACCATGTACTCAACGCAACAATGAAGTTTATTACACCGGCCAGGTCGCAGGATTTTTTATTCTCGTTGCGTCAAGTATACGTAGTTGCACAATAATTAAAATAATTTTCCAAGAGGAGTGAGATGTTGTTCTACCCCCGCTGTGCTCGCTTCCAGGGCAATCCCCTAATTAGAACCCTTGGTCGAAACCCACATATGCCTGGTGAAAGTTGGACCCGGGCTTGGCGAACCCTCACCGCTCAATTAGACAATGTCGAATTGAAAATCCACAGGCCACATCTAAAGTCCCAGAGACTTTGTGGTCTCCGCGGCAGAAGATCTAAAAAATGTTCGGGACGCGACGCAATAACGGGCGACGAGTTTAGCCCACCATCGCTTCGCACAGCCCCTCGTCATAATCCGCATGGTATAAGTTATAAACCTGCATAAATATACATCAACGTAGTGCCGATTGTCTCGTGATGATGGACAAACAAGAATGTGAGTTGATATTATTGATATTAGACACCGAAAGATCAAAATAATAACCAGAAAACGGATAGGTATAGAGCGAGAGAGAGAGAAAGAGAGAGAAAGAGAGAGAGAGAGAGAGAGAGAGAGAGAGAGAGAGAGAAGGGGAGATATTATTTAAATATATAATATGCTAGAAAGAATAAAGGCGTACAAAAGATAAAATCTGTATTTAGAACGGCAACTTATATTAGAGACTGTTTTATCTGTTTCAATCTTATGTATAAAAAACGGCAAACAAAAAAGTCCTTCCAAATAACACAATTATTATAATTTAAATAAATTTCTTTACGCACAAGAACCTGATATAATTTTTTATGAATAATAGTATGAAAAAAGTAATAATAATAATAATAATAATAATTTATAACAGTAATAGTAGTAATGCGTTTGTTATGAATAATAATTTATCACGCAATCCGGTGGCTGAATCTTCCTTTTAAAAATGCCTTATTTTTATTCTTGAATTATAGTCTATACGCGTACTTTAGGTAATAAATCATTCATCTAATATTACTAAATTTATGAAAAAAACGTTGCTAAAAAATGTTTAATCGAAAAAATCACTTTTCGTTACTTAACGATAATAAACAGGACCCTACCTAACGGTCGTTAAGTCTTCTACCATGCGTCAAGTCCAAGACGTAGTATCTAAGCACGGGCCTCCACTTCAGTGTAACCCACGAATCACTTTTTGTGCCTTCGTAAGAGATTTGTTTTTCTCTTGATATCTTTCTTCTCAATTGTTGTTATAATTTGTCTTCCTTTCTTTAAATCTTTTATCCTGTTTTTTCTTCGTAGTAAACCAATCCCTTTCAGTGCCGAATTGGACTATAGTCTGGCATACCGATTATAGTCAAATTGAGCACCGAAAGGGTACTGTACTATATGTCCTGGCCAGGGATACCATATTTACATTTCAATTATTTTCTCTTTTCCTCTGTGTTCTATAACTGTTTTGTTTCTTAGGGTATCATTATATTCCTCTTCTTTACCATATCCACGTCTGAAAACTTCCCAGATAATTTGTTAGCTACAATCACGTCTTTTTCCCAAGTCCCCAGACATATTTAGTTAATAATAGTGTATTTAAGACGCATAGATGGTCAATTCAATTTTCAATCTGTGCTAGTAAACAACATTTTCTTTTCGCTGAAAGCTTTTTTCTTTTTTGTTTTTTTTCTTGCTATCCTATCTGTTTCTTTGTACACGTATCATTATTGGATATTATGTTGACCAATTATTTAATTTGTTTCACTTCTTCAAAGTTTTGCTCATTTCTTCTTCTTCTATCGATTTTTACTGCCTTAGACCCTCGTAAAATAATGCAATGTATTCATTTAAATATTTTCTTCCCGCTTCTTTTTTTGTCTTCCAGTAAAATTCTTCATGCTGTTTCTTTGATTTTAACTTCTCTCTTTCGTCCAGATGTTATTTTTTTTCTCCTCGTCTTTCTCCTAGAAACACACGAATTTTTGTCCCAGTTCCCTAACGTCGTCCTATCCTGTATCAAGTCCTTTGTGAGCACTGCATGATTTTTTTATTTTTGTACATATGTATTCACGGCCTTAATAAGACAGATGTCTCTGAGATCGGTCACAGAGTCGTAGGAGGTTTTGACCCCGAATTAACGTATAAATAAAAGTAATTAAATTGTATGATTTTAGATTATTTCTGCAGTTAATTTTTTCGTTTGAGTGATTTTTCAAAATTTTCAATGGCAGTATTTTTTATGGACGGGCAGAAGAAATGGTAATGGTAATGGCAAGAGTATACGAAATAAATTATGGTACAGTAATTACTTAAAATAAGTACACATATAATTAGACATTTATTTACGAATGAAAAATTAAGAATATGTAGTATTTTATCACACCGAGAATTATTCAAATTGACTAAAAACATCAAGTCAAACTTCGAATGAAAGGTGTCTTTCCAACCCTCTTGATACAGCAGAAAGGAGCCTAAATAAACTTCGAATTATCAGGCTAGAATTAACCAGGTTTCAGTATATGTATGCTGACTCTGTGTGAGACATACCATTGCAAGTTATTAACCTCTTTGCAGAAGCGCTAAACGTATCCGCATACTGTAATATAATAATCACTCACATGCCGCAGACACGGTACCCGCGGCTAACACGACAATAATGAGATAGTCACGTCACTTGAGAGATAATGCAAATTTCCTTATTGTAGTACAGTCGAGTAATTGAATTAATGCGGAAGTTTATTCCTTTTGAGACCGGCTCGTAGTAGTCGTGTCTGATTATAATGTAGTACGGAAGCCTGTTTGGTCCAGGAGAAGGGGGTATATACGGCCGCCTCTCTCTCTCTCTCTCTCTCTCTCTCTCTCTCTCTAAGCTAAGCAACAGTCCTTTAGTGCTGCGTTCTCTGAATCTTGTCGGGGTCGTGGAACTGCTGCGCCGTACTACTAGTTTCTGCTTTAACAGACGCAATAATGTACTGTAATAATCCGCTGCTGCCTAAATTATTTGTTGCTGGTAACAACGACAACGTAATTACAGGTTGCATTTCAACAATATGTTTGTTTGTCAACAATGGTTTTATAATTTTAAAAAACTATGACGGGCAAATTTTGCTTGTAGTTATTATTAAATTATAAAAAAATAATTCTCTTTAAAATAACGCAATATCTGTTACTAACACAGTTAAGTTATGTTGTATGTGATTCTCTATACACGGTTTTGCATGCGCACGCGACTTGGTTTTAGGCAAACGTAAAACATTTGCGATGTCTCATTCATTGAAGATGTTTACTTTTTTATAACAACTCCGAAATTTTAAATTATAAAATTTTTGATTGTAAGTAGTAAAGAATTAAGGCGATTGAATTGGAGTGAGAACGGGGGGAGGTAGTATCAGAACTGGATCATCAGAACTGGATCATCAGAACTGGAGTATCGCAGGTGCCAGCATCGGTACTCTCCGAGATTTTACCAAACTACCTGTGCAGTATAGTAAATGACAACAATGATATGACCAAGTAAATACGAAATACAATTGTCAAGATTAGCAGGGCGCTCTGTTAGCTCAAATCCTGCATGACGCCTACGTTGTTTCAATGTAAATTTGAAGTTACAACGTACAAGACGATAATATTTCCCATCGTCACGTATGGTTGCCAGACTTGGATTCTTACAAAGAGAACGGAAGAAGAGCTGGGCATATCTGAACGTTTTGGTTTAGTTAAGAATACATATGGATGAGGCGTCAGGTTCAGTTACGAACTATGAAAACTGTACAAATAACTTAGTGTCATAGGTTGCGTTAGGTTACAACGGCCAAGAAGGAAAGATATGTACAGCGAACTAGTGACCCCAGAATACTCAAGAAAATAGTCTAATGAAGGGGCCTGCTGGCATAACAACATTTGACGAAACGAAACGCCGAGGCTTCCCTCGACGAAGGGGGGAGAGGGAGGAATTGATGAGCGGCCACAGGAGGATGTCAGAGCCCAGCAGAGTCACTTATTTATTCCAGATAGTATTAAAATCACAGTAAATATCATTCGTAGTAACTTCCAATGCGGCCTTTGGATAGTCACTGTATCCCGTTTGCGATTTTTATAACCAAAGCACTATATAGTTATTACTGTAGACATAATTGTTAGAAAACAGGAATATAATGAATAATAATAATAATAATATTTATTGCCAATTTTCCTTTACATATAATAAAGTTATACAAAGAAAAAGGACCTATAGGGGGCATAAATGCCCGTACATAGGTTGGTACTTTGAATTAATATTTATATACTTAATAGTAATTGTGAGTTTTACCTCACCGACCATAGTAATATATTAAAAATAAAGTATTTTTCAATTTCAACAAAATTTTAGTTTGTATTATAATACAATTCAATAAATAAATGAAAAAAAAGAGAAAAAAGGTCCATATCATAATAGACTGTTTTTTGATTATTCAATAACAATGTTCCTAATTTTTTCTTTGATTTTTTTGTAAGCAATTTTATATTTACACTTAGATTTTTCAGTTCATTAGGTAATTCATTAAAATATTTTATGGCATAATACACATAGCTTCTTTGCCCAACACTTAATAGGTGTCGCGGCAATATAATACTTTTATACCGTGTGTTGATTTGATTTTGTAAAAACTCACTTTTTAGATCATTGTATTGATAAACTATAGAATTCACTACAAACACTTGTTTAATATTTAATGGTTTATCCGAATCTTGTTCATTGACTCCTATAATTTTAAGAATACACTTTTGCAGCCGATCCAATGCGTCTAGAGATGATTTATATAGACCCCCCCCCAGCCTATGATAGCATACCCTGCCACACTATGGAATAGTCCATAGTATATTTGTAGTAGTTGTAGTAGTATTTGAATAGCTCCTTAAACATTA
This sequence comes from Magicicada septendecula, assembly GCA_034769895.1. Classification (NCBI taxonomy): domain Eukaryota; kingdom Metazoa; phylum Arthropoda; class Insecta; order Hemiptera; family Cicadidae; genus Magicicada; species Magicicada septendecula. Next base: position 31,760,377 of record CM068367.1, on the reverse strand, counting down.
ACTACTTCTGCAAGTAAAACTAATTAACTACTTCTACTCAATAGATTCTTTCAACGTCGCAATGCATTTTTAAAACCAAATATTTACAAATGTAACTTAGTCATGCATTGCATAAATAATAAACATCGATTTCCCGACTTCAAAATGTAAAGTTAATTGAAAACATACAGACAGGTCAAAAAATGGATATTTGCGAAAATTTTAAAATTTACAAACACAATAACAATGATGTACTAATTAAAGAACAAACTCAAGTAAAAATAATACAAGATGATCTATTTAAATTAAATATAAACATAACACATTTCCAACATAACCGTTAAAACAGTTTATTAAATAAATAAACATTAAACAGTCGATAAGTTAAAAAAAAAATTAAATCGATCATTTCTTTTAAATTGAATTCGATTATTTGCTATTTTTTATATTTAAATTGAGTCAATTCGATTATTTATTTGTTAATGCATTTTAAAACCTCTGAAGATATGATATAATCAGTGAACCCTACGTCAGGTGAAAATACAATAATAAATTTTACTTGCAGAAGTAGTTAATATTTAAAGAACTATTGATAATATAGGAAACCTGCAAGACATATTGAAGAGTATTTATATTTTTTCATGCACTTACATCTTAACCTGCAAAAACGCATTTATATTTTCTCACAATTATTTGGGTTATAATTATTGTGAGAAACAAGCATATTTCTTCTATACAAGGATATTTTTTAATTTTTTTTACATATTTACATTTTTGCGTATTCTGAACATAGTAGTTAATACTGTCGAAACATTGTCAACATATAAACACATATAAAAACATGTTTGGCGTTTTTTTCTTAATGGGCCTATACCATTGCACGGAAGAAATGAAAAAAAAACGAAAACAAAAACAGTCCAAATAAAACAATATTTGCTTTAACATTAACTAAATGAGTTATATAATACCTGCAATACTAGATATAAAGATAGCGTAAAATTTTCCGTGAACCTTTTAAAAAGAGATTGAACAGTACAAGTAGAAGGATGTATAAAACTTTTCACCATCCGAGCTCTGAACGGTTAGCAGCTTAAAAGTGTTTTATAATAGAATTAAAAGATTTTTTTAAAAGAAACTTTTTATTGTGTAAATTAGTTTTTTTTAAATTAAAGTGATGTGAGTAACCAGTATACAAATTGTTAAGAATTATGATGACAGCGACTTCCTGGCAAAATTACTGAATTTGTAACAAGATGATATTTCCATTGTGTCACTATTCGAAAAATCGGCGGTACGTGCTAAAAGTAGCCGTTTCTAACAATCTTGTAATAAATCCTTAATTTTATTCGTGGAAACGTCAACATCGCCTGTTGGGTTTAGACGTTATTATTACTGTGACCGAATGTTTCCAATTCCGGGAACTATTATTGTTGCCGCGCGCGGGTAACAATAGTCCTATGACAATTGTTGTATAAAAACTGATCGTTTTGTTGAAAACTGATCGTTTTGTTGCATGATAACTTCTTGTGTGCGTGAGTGATGGCTGTCAGACAATAACCTCTCGATGGCATTAATATAAATACGCATTAGACCGTTCTAAATGTTTTAAAAGCGTTTCTTACCGGCTATCGTATTCGCTTTAAGTTTAATTTGATTCAGAATTTTAGATAAACTGGTGAGGGCTATGTTGTTGACTTTAAGTTCTTGTGAGTGCGTGCTATGTGTTTTGAACGTATGTTTGGTATATTTGCAACTCAACTAGGCCGTGGATTTGAGCTTTTTTGAATAGCGTCCAAACACTACGTCACAAATAGAACTTAATGTTGCGAAGCGGTACCACATTATCTCCGCTTCGACGTTCTCTACAATATTCTATCGTCAAAATTCTGGCCTTTCTCATAGCGTATGAGCCAGACGTTGATCGAAAAATATCCGTATTTTGCCGATAAATCGGCTACCGAACATATTAGAACCACTGAACTGGTACCGTTAGCTCCGCTTTGACGTCCCCTAACATACTATCGTCAAAAGTCCGGATTTTTCCATAGGCTATGAGACAGAGGCTGTCCGGAAAGTATCCGTCTTTTGCCAATAAATCGACTACCGGTCGCAGTAAGACCATGGGATCGGTACCATTATCTTTGCTTCGACGTCTCCTACAATATCCTATTGTCAAAAGTCCGGATTTTGAATCGTGAGAGGAGAGAGGCGAGAGACTAACATGGTGTGAAATAATTTCTATAAATTTAAAAATGGGATTAAATTTTCTGTTCTAAATTAAAGCCACTTTGTGCCGCGTTGCATATTTTTTTTTTCTGTTTTACAGGAGGTTTTCATTCTTCTTCTGTTATTCCACATTGCCTCCATCGCCTGTTGAATTGTTCTATTATTTTCGGTACTGTATTCACGTCGTGAACAGTTTTTCGTCTATATTTTTGATCCTTTCTAAATTTTTCTGCATTTCAGTGTGAAATCCATTTTGTGTTTCCATCTTTTCTTAGATATGCAAACATCTGTTCTTATTTAAATATGAAATATTCCTAAGCTTTTATTTTCAATTCTTAATAAATGTCCATAAAATTTAATCTTGTTATCCACATTTCTATAGAAAATTTACAGAAATATTTAAAAATTTGTCCATTTGATCTTAATCTTCTTTTTCCACTGGCGTTACAACCCAGGGGATAGGTTTTAGCATCTCCATTGAGCCCTCTCTCATTACATAGTCTTCTTCATCTTCTTATGACCATATTTCTCAGATCCTCCTGAACATTCATGATCCATCTCTTCCTTGGTCTTCCTCGTAATCTCCTACCTAGTGGTCTCCATTCTACAATTTTTCTGTGAGCTCTGTGTTGTTACATCCTCCCATTTGATCTTAATATAAATGTAAAATCTTGAAGTGGTCATTGTTCCGACCTATATACTACTTTACTGTTGATTATAGAATGGTATATCAGTTTCTTATTCTTTTTGCTAAAGCGTTTATCCCATAATATACAGTTTTCCATTGAAATAGCATATATCGTCCTAAAATGTCTTTGTCTAATGTCCTGTTTTGTGTGATTTTTTAATCCTAAATACTTACAACCCATGGAGTGTTTGAAATGCTTGCCATTATCAAGTCCTATAGCCTTGGATCTGTGTGTTACTGCAGATAATTATAAATGTTATGCAATTATGCCATTTAAGAGCTTCAGTTATAGTAGGTAGGTGGATAATGTTTTACTAATTACTCCGGTATGATGAGGCTCTATCGCATTAATAACTCCATGTCTGTGATAAGGGGCGTAAATAAGGGGGGGGGCGAACAGGACCCTCCCAGAGGGTCGAAAAAGTTGACGAATTTTGTTAATGTCTTAATTTGTAAGCTGTTTTATTATTGTTTTCAGCTGCGTACCGTAGTATAGTACAGTAGTAACTCTTCTTTTTTTAAAGAAACCTATAGGCCCACAAACATGTGTAGGGTACATACAGCATTTGCGTATACGTTTGAAATATGAAATGTAAGAATATCAGTTCAGCCAATAAATAAAGTATCTTTTAAACAATGTTTCAATAACGCGTATTTTATTCTGTTATTACCGTTTGGGATTGATTTCAGCCAGTTTAAATATAGTGTTGTTGATTAGTCTTATTTTTTCTTTTGTATGTACCTAATCCCCCCCCCCCCGCGCAAAGGCCAAATTCTCTAGACACATCACTGTCTGTGGTTTATGGAAACCCAATCCTTCAAAACCTTGAAAGAGGCACAAAGAATATAGAGGCAGTAAAAGAGTTCACATGTCTTGGCTCCCAGATAAACAGCACTGACGACATCAACACTGAAATAAGAAGAAGAATATATATCCCAAATAAAACATATTATGGATTAAAAAAGCAACTGACATGTAGCTTCATCTCAAGAAGCACGAAATGCATAATCTACAAAACGCCTATCAGGCCAATGACAATGACAAAAAATAGCGAGAGACTTCTAGGTTGCTGTGAAAGACGGATTCTAAGAACAATATTTAGAGGAATACAAGAAAATGGAATGTGGCGCAGGCGCTATAAGTATGAACTGTACAATCTGTACAAAGAACCGGACAATGTCAGGATAATCAAAATATACATGCTAAGGTGGGTTGGACACATAGAGAGAATGTAGGAAGGTCAGCCTGCGAAACATATTTTCTACCAGAAACCAATGGGTAGTGGAAAAAGGGGAAGACCTCGAAATAGATTCAAAGACCAGATAGAGGAAGACCTCGGAAAGCTGAAGATAAGAAACTGGAAAGCCAGGGCACGCAATAGGGAGGAATGGAATCGACTCTTGGAGCAGGCCAAGACCCACCAAGGGCTGTAGAGCCACGGTTGATGATGATGAATGATTTATGGAACACCCAGTGTAAGTACATCTATCTACAGGTTTTACCTGGTTGGTGGAAAGTACAGTCACTAAATAAAAGCATATCAAAATGTTTGTATCGGAAACAAATAGTGTGCTCAGCGTACACGCATGCACCCGACTCGACTCGAGGAAACACATACCTCTGTGTGTGTGTGTGTGTGTTCGGAGAGATATACAGTACATGAGAGTGAGAGCGGTATGTCCTCATCAATCATGTGTCATCGTGATATGTTTGTATCAAACACATTTGCATGTCTCCCTCTGGCACGACAGCGACGCCAGCCAGATAACGCCAGACGCCATCGTGTTACCGCTGACACTTTGCGCGCGCCGCAGCTGAGTGTTGTTGATGCAACAGAGTTGGCGCTGCAGTATGGTTACAGAGCACGACTGACACGGCGTTCACTAGCTGTGGGTCACTGGCTAAACCCGCTCCACTACCCCGCTACCACTAATGCTGCTGCTACTGCTGCTACTACTGCTACTGCTACTTCTACTACTACTACTACTTCTACTACTACTACTGCTGCTACTCCTACTACTATTGCTGCAACTACTACTGCTACTCCTACTACTACTGTTACTACTACTACTACTGCTACTACTACTACTACTACTGCTACTACTACTACTACTACTACTACTGGTGCTACTATTGCTGCTACTACTACTGCTACTACTACTACTACTACTACTACTACTACTACTACTACTACTACTACTGTTGCTACTACTACTACTGCTAGTACTACTGCTACTACTACTACTACTACTACTACTACTACTACTACTACTACTACTACTACTACTACAGCTGCTGCTTTTCAACTACTCCTCGATTTTCAACTGCTTTTCAAAATTTTGATTTATTTTTTGGGGTTAGAGTCTAAAAATTTTGAGATTTCTAAAACTTATGATAACATTTAGATGATTCTCTTTAACTGGATACTCCCACATGTGTTTTTGCGATTTTATCACAATTTTTACCCACCTTTTGGGTCCAAAAAATTAGAAATTTTCAAAAATGAACACTATATTAACTTTCCCTTTAATCTGATACTCCACACGGTCTCTAGCGACTCTTTCACAGTTCACAGTTTTGACCCAACCCATCCTTTCCTGTCCACCTATTTTGGCGGACAAATTAAAAAAAAAAAAAAGTATGGATATGTAGGCTATGTAGGCCTATGCCAAGTTTTACGAAAATCAGTTTGATGCGTTGAAAAGGTAGCTGCTTTACTCAGCAGCAGCAGCAGCATATTTTTGAAACAGTCACATATCACTTGGCGCCAAGTTACTTTATTTCAGATTGATTAACAATTTATAGTCGCGTGTAGTAGTAGTGTAGTGTAGTAGTTTCTGTACACGTTATTCGGGGCAATACGCAGATTCGGCGGACATTGCTCCGAAAATGCTTTAGGCTACCTGCAGTGAATTGCGAGTGTTTTGTTCGATTTAGTATTCGATAGTCGACGACGAAAAATAATGAGACGCCGCGTTTCCGTGCCGCAGAAAACAGTTCGTGTTGTTTACGTGAAAACACACAGTTCGCAATGTGCTGCTACTATGATTGACTTTGTTAAATATAAGTTATTCGTATATTCGTATTTTTATTTGATAAAATTCATATTAGCTTTTCAAATGGAAAACATTTTGGAATCAAGGTTGGTTAAATTTTATGTAAATGTGGGAACACTGGGTAATGTCTTTTGAAATACAGTACAATAGAATACGTCGTAGTGACTTTTTAAATACGTTGCTATATTCTAATGGTCAAGAAGCTACTAACTTTAAGGAGTCGGAAAGAAAGACCGCGTTACTCTGTCAGACGTCGATACTATATCTATCAGATAAGTCTAGTAATTAAATACAAAGTATAAAAGTACTAATAGTCCGAAGATCATTGTTCTCATATTTCAAATGAAAAATGAAAGTTATGAAAGTAGCTTCAGAAATAATACGACGGTCATCTCAAAACTAAGTTTCCCTATTTTATATTTTCAAATGGAAATGGCGCAAGCAGACTGAAAAAGGTTGGAGAACTTTTATTTGTGTGTAGTGGCAGTAGTGCCAAAAAAACCTCATCCGTTCCGTAGCAAATTAACAACAACAGCCCAAATTTAAAATCATGGATGTTCCATTTACCAGCGTGTCCGATTGCGAATTGCGCAATGTGATTCTGTTTTTTGCTACAAAAAAATGAATCAGCGGCTAAAACTCATCGTCACTTAGTTTCTGTGTACGGACCTGAGTGCATGAGCATTTGAATGGTCTGCTGGTGGCATACATCGTTTTTGAAAGGGAAAGGTTTGTTGAGCAATAAACGTCTTCTGCTCCACGACAACGCACGTCCTTATTCCTCGCGAGTCACGCAGAATTTGTTGGAGTCTTTTCGAAGGAAGATTTTTGGTAATTCCTCATGTTCAACCAATTTGGCTGCGAGTGATTTCCCCCCGTCTCAAAGAACACCTGGGAGGACAACATTTCGAAACGGATACGGAAGCGAGACAGGCGGTTGATGTCTGGTTCCGAACTGTCTGCACGCAGGGGTTCAAAGAAGGAACTGAAAAATTGTTTTTACGCTACAGAAAGTGTATTGACAAGGCTGGAGATTATACTGAAAAATAAGTACATGTTTTTGAATAAAAGTATAGTTTTATTTTAAATTTTAACATGTGTTTTTTATTTTTCCTAAATCAGGTAAACTTACTTTTGAGACGACCCTCGTAGTAGAGTAGAACCTCGTTCATGAGGCTCTCGTTCATCGGGATTTCCGGTGTATCGGTACTGATAATATAGTTACACAGTTGGAGGGGGGCAGTCCTACCGGTAACAGTTCAATCTTTAAAGTTTGTCGTATGCTAAAGCATGAACGAGAAAGAGGAGGGACAGGAAAAGAAAAAGAAGAACGACCTATGAAATTCTCAATTCCAAAATAAATAATAACTTTTTAATAATATTTTTATTTAACGAAAAGTAAAATAATCCATAAACAGAAGTCCAACGCTAAGACATTACGAAACGACAATATGTTCTGACTCTTTATACGCATATTGTTGCTTGAGAGTTTTTCCAACAAGAAAAGATTTTTAAAGTAAAAAGAAAAATATTAAGACAATTTATTTCTAAAAAAAAGAAAGATTTTAAATTTAGATTAAGATTGAATGAAGAAATTTACAAGATTTCCAGTAAACATTCCATAGTAATGCAGAAGAAAAGATTAAAAAGTTCTGAACATTTATTAACAATGAAAAATTAAAGAATTAGAAAACAGATATTTGTATATCTAAGAAACAAAATTTGGATGCCTCAAAGAAGTATATAGAAAGATGTTTACAAATACTTACCTTCTATAAATACCTCATGTTGTGTTTTTAAAGGCAGAAAATCGTCAAGATGGCTGAAATGCATGAAGTGTTGAAAATCATGAAGGAGGAAGAGAAGGAAGACAAAAGAACAAGAAAAAGAAGAAGGACGTATGAAATACTTAACTAATAAAGAAATGTAAATATTTTAAAAATATTTATATTTTACGAAAAAATCCAAGACAGAAACGCAACATTAAGAGATTAAAAAACGGTTATATGCATGTAAATGCTTGCGAGTCTTTTCACAGAAAAAAATTTAAAGGTAAAAGTTAGAATATTAAGAAATTTTTGACCTAAAACAAGTGAAATATTTTTAATTTAAAAGAAGGTCAATTAAAGAGATTTACAAAAAATGTCTTCAAACTTTCCATAAGAATGCGGGAGAGAAAACTGAAATTTTATGAACGTTTATTAAGAACAGAAAAAAGAATGAAACAGACGATAATAATAGAAAACAATAGAAATTCATGAAACGTATATTTCATTATCTAAGATACGGAATTTGTGTGGAACAAAGAAGTACAGAAACAGATCCAAAATATAGACAGGAATAAAGACAGAAAAATAAGAGAAGAATTCAGATTGGAAGAAAATATCAACAGATAAGGGAGACGAGGTGAAGTCACAATAGACGAGAGACAGTTGAGAAATGAAAGCATGAAAATGTAATGGAAGAAGTGAAAAGAACAAAATTTACAATGGGGTCCAAAGTACCCTTAATCGTAAAAACGAAGATATTTGTTTATATATTATTTGTTCAAATCCCTTAATTGAACAATGTCTGATAGAAAGTGGGAGAAGAAAAATCTCAGCAAGAGTAACTAACACATCGCGACACAACATTTTAAAATATGCACATCTCCACCACAACACAACTCCACTGCTGAATGTATAATGTAGTGGATGTTGTTGTTGGATAACTTTCGCTAACGGCAAGCTTGCACGGAACAGCGCCGGGCCGCGGCTGCAGCACCCATCAACGCTATTTAGCAATTCATGAACAACACACAAAATAGACGTTGTAATCAAATTTTCTGCCAAAAAAAAACTATACTAACGGCAAAGAATGTACTCGATATTATGCATACTTATTTATTCAGAGATAATTCTTTGCAAGTCAACAAGGGTATCAGAATTATGGCCGGTGATAATATGCGGAGAAAAAAATTATCTTCTATTGGTTAGAACAACAAAAACTCTAAATTGGTTTCTATTTATTTTTTATAATTTTCATGTTTTCTTGACAATTTATAAACAAACAATAATTTTATAATTCCACAACACCGGGTTAATTACAAAGTTTTTAAAAAAACGAAAACCGGTCTCATCAAAAGCCTTTCTGAATCCATTTCTACTTAGGGCTGTGAAATGGAAGATCACAAAAAAAGAAAAATCTGTAGTTTATAAAACTACTGATCAGAGTGTTCTGCTTCGAAATTTGTGATGTAAAAAAAAGCAGCAGAAACCGTTTAAAATCATGAGAATGAATTATTCGTATTTATGTGCTGTATATTGCAACAGTACAGGTGTATAGGGTACTGTGCATTGCACAGTTAGTTAAGATAATTAATATAATTTAATTAAATAATCCATATTGTTAGTAGTAATAATAATAATTCAGCTTTCAATCTGAACTGTAAAGTGAACAACAAAATTGCATGCTTGAACAGGTTGGTCACGCCACACAGCTGCTTCTGTGTGTGTGTGTGTGTGTGTGTGTGTGTGTGTGTGTGTGTGTGAGAGAGAGAGAGAGAGAGAGGCCAGTTGATTCCTGTCAAGCGTCACCCCTAAATAAACATTAACAAATATATGAATTATTTAAATTCATAAGTGTATATTTATAAGTTTATTTCATATAAGTGTATATGAAATATCACAAAACCAAATACGCCACAGTGTGTATAATATACAGACGCACGTGTGTATGAAAGATGGTGCGAAAATAATAAAAAGTGCGAATACAGTGAAAATAAACATAAATACAACCCATAATAATCAAGATAACGAGAAACGGTTTAAACACAGTTGTACACATAACAATTACCGACCAGAGGAATATCGGGTAATTTGCAAAAGCCTTCGCATGTTGCGAAGACAAGTGAAAAAAGTGAGTGAATAATCGTGTATGTAAAAGGACGCCACGACAAACCTATTCCTGCAGAGAATTGTCGAAACATGAATTTTGCGCCCTAGACTATAAATACGCGAGGCACATCAGCCTTGATCTCTTTCTCATTCAACCACGGAGGCAGCCGGAGGCTCTGCCCGGCGACTTCAACTCTTTCTCGTTCAACCACAGAGGCAGCCGGAGGCTCTGCCCAACAACAACAAAACTCTTTTTCGACTACAGTGGCAGCCGGAGGCGATGCTTGACAACGTCATCACTTTCGTGACACCACCGCTGCAGCCAGAGACCATTACGGGGGACGAGGGAGCAGCACACTACATGGCATAAATTCCAGACGTAGAGGACGAGGAAAGGATCCAGGACTTCACGACTACGCAGGATTCACAACATCAAGGACTCAGGACCAGGAGAGGGTACGCTGAGGAACCGCTACAATTAAGGTGAAAGAAAGACATTTATTCCTCATAACAAAAGACTTAATCAAAGACAGATAAACATTGTCAAAAGAAAGACAATAATTTCTAAAAGTGTAATTTATAACTCGTAAATGTAAATGTCTTGTATAGTAATTATAGCATAATTTATGAATTAATAAATTATTGAAAATATTTAAATTTAAATTGTACAGTAATTATGAAAGAATAATTTTTGAATTGATAATTTATGGAAAATATTTAAATTAAATTGTTGAGTTATGAAAGTATAATTCTTGGATTAATAATTTATTGAAAATATTTAAATGTAATTTAGAAAGAATAGAAAGTTACTAAAGTAATTAATGTAAATGACAAATGCATATGCAATAACAATAAGATTTATTTTTAAAAAGGAAAGATTTCAGAATATAATAAGTTACTCATAATATACTGAGAAGTTGAGAGCCATATTATTAATAATCAAATGTATTTAGAATTATAAGAGTATTTTATGTTTGTATGGAAGATGCGATATTACGTGTATGTAATATGATATCAGTAATCTATAAGTATGGGTACTGCGAATACCCATACACATGCAATAATAATGAGGTTTTAATTCGAAATTTATTTAAATTTTAATAAACAAATGTTTTAATTATTTTAAACAATTTTACATGTTGTTATTATTACGATTACACCCATTGAAAATTTGTAACGTTATAAATATTTGTGCTACTCAACAGGGGGCATCAACGATATATACAACAGAGAAACAAATAACGTTATAATATATTAGATATTCAAAAGCGAACGCGCGCGCACGTATACAAAATACGCACATATAGCTTAATATGTATAGATCACTTGATTTATTTAAACGAACATTACGATGAACTATAAATTTTTGTCATTCGTATAGAAATTTCTGTGAAACAAGTTTTTATAGTACACACGGAGTATTCTTATATGTTTTACTACCATTCACGACCAATCCAATAAAGAAAATATAAGGAGAAACAAAACAGAAAGCGATTCTGTAGATAAATTTCTTCATCTTTACTATTATTACTTGTACGCTTACTACCAAACGATGTTTTCCCAATCGCTGAAATTTATACGTTCAAAATCGATCCGTTATTTATGAATTTTTAAAAAGAACAGCAAGTTCGATCTAATATAGTTAAGTGTAGCATGCAGGTTACATCAAGGTCGTCTACCTAACATAGGGAAAGCGGTCTCGGGGTCGTTTGTCACGTTCTTTAGTAGAATTTCTGTGCGAGGACAAAGAAACACCATTTTGTATGGCTGCCTTGCACGTCGCGGCATTGATGCTTATCGTAACACACGGAACATAAATTCTCATCGGATTGGATTACATATCGAGCTAGCGAAAATAGGTAAATATAGTTTACTGCTTTCTTCAAAGTAAAAGTAAAATAAGAAAATAAGCTTTAGTTTTTTGTCTTACTTGGCAACATAAAAGAATTATTTAAAATAGTAAAAAGTAAGACTTACTTTGTTTTTTCTGTTTGTAGATTAGGCTTAAACGCCTGATTTTGTTATTGGTTACGCACATTTTTGTAATATGTGATCACGCTATCTAACATTATGCACAGTTGCTCTCTTTGGATTGTCGACAAAGAGATGCTAGAAGCTCTCTCAGATGTAAAATTTGCTCAGATTTTTACAATTTTTACAAAATTTCGACTTCCATTATTAGCTCGTGGTGCCCCTTTATAAATTTTCCAAAGCAAAGACTACAGTCGGATTTTGGCTAAACTCATTTCCTTTATTCTGTTTTACAATTTGCTCAAAATATTAATACACTTAGGTGTCTTGAAATTTTTAAATTTTCAAACTTTGGATTATATACAGAGTGTGGTTAAAATTATCTTTAGTCTTATGTCCTACTTGAGTTTTGCGATTTAAAAAAAATTTTATAAACTGTAGACTCCGATGTCACAATATTTTCATTTCCAAAACTGAACACTAAGATTCCGGTTAACGTTCTGTTTAATTTGATACCACATGTAATTTTTTCAAAATTTTGACTCTTAAAATTCTGACACTCTATTTATTTTGGGAGGGGGATCAGTAGGGCACTTTTGGTTTATAGTACTCTTCAAAAAACCTGATTATTCGTCAGTTTTTCTCTTTAACCTATCTATCCCTTCAACCAACATGCTTTAACCCTTTGTCAGTTGTATTGAAAAACCCAGGTTCCCTTAGCATTCAATAAGAGAACACAGCTGCTTTACTAGACGTGGAGGCAGGCGACGGATGAGATGGTTGGTTGGCGTAATAGAAGATATTACTACATATTACTAGCATGGGAATCAGAGGATGGTGAGAAAGGGCTGAGAACAGAGAAGCATGGAGAAGTATTTTTGAGGAAGCTGAAGGCTGTAACGCCAGATAAGAAGATGGTATAAATCAATAATGATTTGGAAAATAAACACCGGGAAAATAATTTTATCAGCTAAGTAATATACAATTTTGAATTTTTCTAAAATTCTGATAATGCACTTTCTAATTTATATGAGCGTCCAGCTTCAATATGCATAAAGCTAGCATAGCAGTAGCAGTATTGGACGTATTAGAAGTCCAGTAGTCGGTTTGTGTACATTAATATACTGGTTATTCAAAAAGAATGAACTGATGTCATAACACAATATATTTTATTAAGGAAAACTAATACAAAATTCAAACCAAATCACAAGTGTTCTACTCGTAATAAAGTTTTATTTCCTGTCTTACAATTGTTTAAAAAGAATGAACCGATTTCATGACGCAATTTTTTCAGTTCTCAATCATTGTCATGGAATGAGTCATTGACGACTATCCATTGGCGTGTGTTAAGAAGACGTCTATATCTCAATATGCTTCAACAGTGGCTCTTCCCGATACTGCAAGGAGATTCAAATGACTGGCACCAGATGGTTCGAGCTTTTTTGAAATGAAAAAGTGCCCCAACGATGGACTGGTCGGTAGGGGAACCAAGATTCTGCTCTTTGTGCTTGGCCTGCGAGATCTCCAGATCTCACCGTATCTGTTTTTACTTGTGTGCATATTTAATAGAAGATAGAGTTTTTCTGCCAGCATTACCCACCTCGATGACTTTAAACATCGAATAACAACAGCGATCAACTCAGTTGATCGTGATGTGTTGCTACGCGCCTGGGAAGAATTCTCATATCGCCTTAATGTTGTTCGTTCTGCAAGTGCTGGTTACATTGAACACTTGTAAGACAGGAAATAAAACTTGATTATGTGCAGAATACTTGTTATTTGGTTGGAATTTTGTATTACTTTTTCATCATCATCATCATCATCATCTTCACGGATTAAACCAAAAAAGGTTTGTTCCGGTCTCAAATAGGCAAAGATTAGAGGTGGTCACTCCAGCGCTTCCTCAGACGTCCCTCGCCTCTCCGTCCCCTGGGCTTATAGTTCCAGATTTGTTTGGGGATGCGGCATCATCCATTCGGCAAGATGTTCCCGCCAATTCAGCCGATACTGGGCGATCCTGTTGAGTATACTCATAATATTCAGTTCTTGCCGTATATCTGTGTTTCTTCTATGATCATGGAGAGTATACGCTGCCACGTGCCTGGGAAATCTCATTTCAGCCGCTTGAATGCGACGTGCCTGTCCTTTCGTTAAAGTCCAATTCTCAGACCCATAAAGAAGTGTGGGAACATTTTCCTTTTTTAAATGTATTCTTTTGCTTAATAGAATACTGTGTTATGAAATCGAATAATTATTTTTGAATAACCCTGTATATTTAAGAATACAAACACACAACACTCACATAACACACATTTACACAAAATGTTTCGTGTCGCACGTCAGTGATAATTCCACGTGATATGCTATCTACCAGTACTACTGTGACTATGTATACTGTGTAGCGAATTACGGGTACCGGTTCTCTCTCTCTCTCTCTCTCTCTCTCTCTATATATATATATATATATATATATATATATATATATATATATACACACATATACATCGATAGTAATAATCGAGCGAGAGCGTTTCCGACTGGAAATTAGTCCATTTAAAAACGAATACATCACACGCCAAACAGTAGTAGTGTTCTACTTGCATTAATTTTCACTACATTAACGCTTACAGAAAGAAACGATAACTGTGTCGGTTTTTACTGACACTTCATTTCTATTTCTTCTTCTTCTTTTTCTCTTTACTGTTTATACTTTGCGGCATCGTGCCTTCGATCCAATTTTAAACATTGTTGTTATCACACGGCCAGTTGTTTCACATCTCTATGTTCTTCCATCTTCTTCTTTCCCTTTACTGTTTATACCTTACGGCATCAGGCCTTCGATCAAATTTTAAACAGTGTTGTTATCACACGGCCAATTGTTTTACATCTCTATGTTCTTTCCTCCTTCTTCTTCTTCTTCTTCTTCTTCTTCTTCTTCTTCTTCTTCTTCTTCTTCTTCTTCTTCTTCTTCTTCTTCTTCTTCTTCTTTCTCTTTACTGTTTATACCTTACGGCATCACGCCTTCGGCCCATTGTAAAACATTGTTGTGATCACACGGCCAATTGTTTCACATCCCTAGGTTCTTTCCTTCTTCGTCGTCTTTCTTTTTCTTCTTCTTCCTACTTACTGTTTATACCTCATGGGATCGGGGCTTCGGTCCATTTTTAAAAATTGTTGTTATCACACTGCCAATTGTTTTACATCCGTATGTTCTTTTCACCATCATCATCATCATCTTCTTCTTCTGCAGTTTAAGTAGTTAGGCACAAATTGCGTGTTTGCTGTACCCATTACTATCGTAGTCTACCGGTACTTCTTCTTTCTCATGGTAGGCCTACATAATTCCAGATTTGTACAAGAAGTCTGCATTCTATTCATGCAGTAACCCCACCCGCATTAACCTATTTCTAAGGTTTTCACGGCCGGCGTCATATTAAGATCCGGGCTACTGGGCTGTGGTCTATTATTCTGACAGATGTTGTTGGGCTTACCTATGGAGATCATCTTCAGTGATCAACGGTTGTTTACAACTGACACGGTGTACGTCAGTAACCACAGTACTGTAGCAAATGCGTCTACTTTTTTTTGTCATAAATTTGTCTTGGGAAAACGAATACATTGTATCATAATCATATTGTTACGACTGTCTATTTGATCGTCGTAGGTACATTGGAAAATAAAATACAAGACACCAATGAAGTCGCTAATCACCAGCTTTAATTATCACAATTAAGCAGTTTATAATTAACTCGTACAATATTTCCAGTTAGATTTGTCCACACGCAATAACAATTTCTATTAACAGAGTTTCGCACAATTATTAACACAATACTACTTCACTTCGACAACACTCAATCCGCACTAGCGAAAAGCGCTCACGTAACTGAACTGACAATCCGGCTGCTGTGGCTTTATATAGGCCCCGCAGAGGTGCAGTACAGCTTTGCCTCCTTACTGTACGCTAGCTGCTTAATGTGTATATCTTACATACTTACTTGGTTTATGTAATACATCAGCAATTTCTTGCCACGCCAGTTCCTTTACCACCTTTATTTCTGTAACTGTCTATCGTACAATACCAAAGCGCTGGACGCTTCCTCACTTCATCAATCAATAAACTTGTCATAACTGCACTTTACACAACGCACAGCACAACAACACACCAGAAAGCAGACGATGTACACAGGAGACGGGAACAGCTCAGTGCGCATGCGCGAGTCGAGATACGCGAGCGACGCGTAGCTAGCCGAGGTATTTTGCACTCCCGTATTAATACGTCGCCGACGTCGCCTACGTATTAATACTCTGTCTGAACTGCCCCATTTGATATCATTGTGAGATACGTCTAAGACGTCTTACTAAGACGTCGGCGGAGTATTAGTACGTTCTGTGTGAAGTGGCCTTTAGTGTTCCTGGTACTCACTAGAACCGCCTACGTGAATGATGCAACACATGCCACACTGGACGGGGCGGGGGGTGGAGAATGTTCTGGATTGTTCGGTACGCTTATCGTAACATTGCTTCCTCCTTAACCCTGTTCGTCCCGAACTGGCAAACCGTTTCTGAAGTAATACCTGGCCAGGCGATCTAGGTGGACGACCTTGTGAAAGATAATTCTCCCGTCGTTAGAATTCGGTCTCATGTGTTCCGAACATCAAATTCCCAGGAATACGAGTCTTCCTCTCAACCACTAGTTTTGCTGGAATCACTCCCGTTGCCTCGTGTATTGATGATCTAAGGACCACTGGGTGATCCAAGTCTGTTTAGTTTTCGTCAGCAACCTCTTGCGTAACTTCATCTTCAGCAACTTTTTCCCCGGGCGCGTCTATTAACTCACGAACAAACAAGGGGTTTTCCTTGACACCCATTGTTGGCTTTCCAGTCACTTCTTTTGCCGTTTTACGTATTTATACTTCCTCTTTTGTTCTTCTTCCATTTCCGCCTGGAATAGAAAGGTTCCTCTTGACCAGACCTGTTGACTTCTTCTTCGACTAATACCACTTACTTAATCGAATGGTTGGTAGATCGTGTCATTTTAGCCATGCAAAGATTTTTTTCTCTTGGCCAACATTCAGGACATTCTCTCTTAAGTCCACAACGAATCCGTAGGCATTCATAATGTCCGTGCCAAGAATCACTTCATTGACAATGTCTGCAACGAGCATTTGGTGGCTAAACGCGAGGAGACCCAGGCGTACACGTGCGTCTACTTGACCTAATACTTTGACGAGGCTTCCAGTCACAGTCTGTATTGTACAAGAGCTAAATTGAGGCTGGCGGTTGCTGACTAAGTCAGGGCGCACGGTGGACACTGTGGCGTCCGTGTCAACTGTAAATGCTGCAGGTTTGTCTTCAATGAATCCTTTGACAATCAGGTTTCCCGTCGATTTATGAAGCGTGGAGACTGTGTGCAGTTCCGTATCTTTACATCTCCAATCCGTGCATTCACGCTCTTCTCTCAGATTTTTCGTCTGCCATCAATATGCTTGTAGATGGCCACTTTTCCCACAGTGATAACAGTTAGGTCTTTTGTCTTTATCATTTTGTTCGAAACATCGTTGTGGCGCTACTGACTTTTTAAACTGTTGTTCTTGAATCGTCTCTTTATTTCGTCCGTTATGACGATACTGTGATACTGGATCTATTTGACTACAACGTGATGACATACTTTGCTTAATTTAGGTCACCGACTTGGCAGCTTCAAAACGGAGAGCATGAACAAGAGCATCTGAACTATTCTGATGCCGTGCCATTCTTAACACTTGTAATTTACTATCTCTGATACCGTCAATAAACACAATGTAAGCAATCCACGTTCGGAAGTACTCCGATTGTTCGGGATAAGCCAATCTCGTCAGTCGGTCAACATTTGCTTCAAATTCTTGAAGGCTTTCCCCTGGACGCTGTCGCCTCGCTTCAAGTTGAGCACGGTACACTTCGCACAAATGCTGGTCACCGTACCGTAATTCCAAAGCTTTCGTTAATTAGACATAGATGTTCTGACTCTCAGATGGCACTTTCTATATTAACTCTGCGGCAGGTCCTTTTAAAGCAAGAATTAATGAAAGCCCTTTCTCTTCTTCCGTCCATTTATTTAAGCGAGCGGCAGCTTCAAATTGGCGAATATAAGTTGCCCAGTGAATGCTTCCATCAAACGTTGGGGCCTTTGCGTAAACTGGCCCTACTATAGTTTGATTTCTCTGATATTTTGAACGTTTTTTAGCATTCAAAGATAATAGTCTTTCATTATCAACAATTTCTTTCACTAAATGTTCGACCTCCTTTTTAATTTGTTTTATTGAATTTGTAATAGAAACTTCTAAACTTGAAATATTTTGTTCACAGATTTTTCTATTTCAGATATTCTGTCAACTTGTTTGTTCAACTACACAGGACGAATTTTGCAGTTGTATCCTCTTGTATGAACGCCTTAACGTCGTCTGCTTGACGACTAAATACTTCTTTTTTTCGTCCCTCTGGTGTTTCATTTCCACACTTACGTTTATAGTCTTGTCGTAGCATGCTCGGAATGCTTCTATCATCTGACTGGTATCCATTTTATTTTTATCAACTACCACTAACACCACTCTTCTACGAAGTGTCCTCTGTCTCCACTGTTGACCGTTCTATCCCAGTTCTGACACCACTGTTACGACGGTCTACTTGATCGTCGTAGGTACAGTGGAAAACAAAATACAAGACACCAATGAAGTCACTAATCACCAGCTTTAATTATCACAATTAAGCAGTTTATAATTAACTCGTACAATGTTTCCAGTTAGATTTGTCCACACCCAATAACAATTTCTGTTAATAGAGTTTCACACAATTATTAACACAATAACAATATTCACTTCGACAACACTCAATCCGCACTAGCAAAAATCGCTCACGTAACTGAACTGACAGTCCGGCTGCTATGGCTTTATATAGGCCCCGCAGAGGTGCAGTACAGCTTTGCCTTCTTACTGCACGCCAGCGACTTAATGTGTATCTCTAAGTGTTTCTGGAACTCACTAGAACCACCTACGTAAATGACGCAACACATGCCACACTGGACGGGGGGAGTGGAGAATGTTCTGGATTGTTCGGTACGCTTCTCGTAACAATATTTTAGTTTGTTTGAAATAAAAAGAAAATAAATAAATTCCCCCCTCCGGTCGTGACATAAAACGCATGCATCATCACTGAGAATTAATTAGTACTTTGCATTCAGAATAAAAAAAAATTATTGCAGTTATTAAGTAAAGTTTATGTATAATTAAAAACAAATTAATAATTTTTCCAAATATCCTTCAAGTCTAAATTTGTTATATATTCAAGAGAATGTTTTGGGCGCTGATCACCATGATGTTTAGCAATTTGATAACAGATCTAGCTAGGCTGCAGTAAATTTAATGATAATCTTTAGCTATTAGAGAAGCAAACGTTCGACAAAAATTACGTATTCATGTCAGATAACGGAAGTTTTGTTATCAGTTGGGGACCGACAGTAATTGAGTTAATGTTCTAAGTCTATTCCTTTGAGAACGGCACGGACTCAATCTCCCCTCTAATTCTGCTAATAGTCGTTGTTACTGATTAAATGCACGGCCACCCATCGGTCTGGTTTACGGAAACACTCAACGCGGCTTTGACCCGCCAGCGTCGGTCTTGGGATTAATATCTGACGGTCGCTTTCGTAAACGCCGAAATTTCAATCCCGCTGTAGTCGTACTTTGTTAAATTACATTCATAGCGTAAAGTAAACATTAGTCTTTCTAATCGATGCTTATTTGAAATTACGTTTTTTAAATAGTAGATGATTTATTATCTGAATATGTCAAATCCAGTTTTCCTACTCTACTTCGTATGCTTCTTTATTATTTTGAGCTTCTCATAATTGTATACATTACCCATTACGTTATTCTAGTTTTTGCGCATCAGTCCTATTTGTTTCGATTTCTGTTATTGTTTGTGGCTCTCTGATTCACGCAGTATAACACTCCATATATACGTGTATAAAACAGTTCATAAAGAATATAACCTTTTATATATTGAAAATTGAATATTTACTTTCTGTCTGTAAGTTAGCAGTGGTGATGCAAGAGATGGAAACACACACACACACACACACACACACACACACACACACACACACACACACACACACACACACACACACACACACACACACACACACACACACACACACACACACACACACACACACACACACACACACACACACACACACACACACACACACACACACACACACACACACACACACACACACACACACACACACACACACACACACACACACACACACACACACACACACACACACACACACACACACACACACACACACACACACACACCAAACGGATAACGTAACCACAGTTGATGAGTAAATTCTGCTCGAATAGGCTGTATCCATTAGTATACACATCAAACAAACAGTGAGTGAACGACTTAAGATTGCTATGGCAGTGGTTTGGCAGGAGGAGGCGGCTGTATCAGGTTTGTCTCCCCTGGGCATTGTATTCAAACTGAGTAGTACGATACAAGGTACTCTTCGATTCACTACACGATAGATACTATATATTAGCTTACTCCCCCCTCACTCTGTGACAATTTGTGAGTGTTCTCTTTCTCATGTCACGGCCTTTTATCATAATCATGTTGGCAGATCACACTGTTACGACGGTCTACTTGATCGTCGTAGGTACAGTGGAAAACAAAATAAATACAAGACACCAATTAAGTCACTAATCACCAGCTTTAATTTTCACAGTTAAACAGTTCGTAATTAACAACACAGTCCCTTACAACAAACCAAATAAAAATTCTTCACACGCAATAAGATGTCACTAATACTAAACACAACTGTATTACAATTATACCGCCCGATTATACAACACTTCACTAATAACCACTTGACCGCACACAGCAGTATCGCTTGCACTCGCCCGACAATAAAACTAACTAACTAAGCAGCAGGTATGGGCTATTTATAGTCTACAGTGTTCCATAACATGCGTCCTTAACAAGCCATCGAAAATTCTAGAGGACACTTCAGCGCGACCCTCGCAGAAACACGCACCGCTGGGCTAATTGAGATGGTCCCAGGATGCGCGAGACGTGCCGCATTACATATAATCCTGTCCCTGTACTGGGTTTTCACATTTTTCATAGCATATTCATATTTTCTTAAATATGCTTCTAAACAAACTTTGTGGTACAGTAAATCTGCACCAAAAACTTGAGTATCTGATTCCAGATCTGCCACACGAGTATAAACGTCATCTTGAAAATAGATTGCTGCAGATAAAAAATATTTTGCTCGTTCAGATTCACTTATACGAAACTTGTCCGTCCCGCACACCATTATGACTTTGATGCCCACAGACAATACATCGAATATGTGTTGGGCGCACAATTGATGAAGGAGGCTCTCGTGGTACAACAGATGATCTTGTTTTCCTGGAGATTTCTTCATTGGCATGGTCATCTTCACTTTCTGATACTTCACTATTATCCTTTTCTGCTGCTATTTTATCAAGAGATTGTTTTAAAGTATACGTTTTATAGCACGGGTTTGTCACGTGATACACAAACACAACTTCAGAAGCCACACTTTTCAGCCTTTTTGCAACTGTGTCATCTCTTATGGCGGCTGCGTCTTTTACTCTTTTTCTTCCATTAACTGTGGTAACTGTCTTGTTTCTGTCTACAGACTGACAAATAATGCACTTTTCCACGTCAAATAAAACATTTGGTTTTTCCTGGCGAACAGTTGCCAGTCTCATTCCTATCCTTTGTTGATCATCCATTTTCATCAATGGTAGTTAACCTGTAAAAAAACATAAATTGTTTTTATAAAATGAGCATTCCAGTTTTTAGAATGTATCAGCTTAAATATTACAGTTAAATAGGCCAGTTTTTAAATTGCGGATTACGCCCTGTAATAGAGGAGTCCTGTAAAACTTTTAGTACTGATTTTCTTTAATAAATAGCAGTCAGGCAACTTTAGAAACCATCTTAATCGATTCCTTGCCCTTAAAAACATATATTTAGACACCAAAATGATGAGTATAACTGTTACAGGAGCAGAAATATATACAAAATAAAATCGGTTTCGGCCATTTTGGAAAATGGCGTCTAAAACACCCGGTCCAGAATATGGTGGCGTCTACTCAACTTTTTCTGACTCTCCTATATGTACTTCACTCGATTCTGTTGGTCAGACAAATACATTACTAAAATTTTTACGGGACTCCAGTACAGGGACTGTATTAATAATACTGCCTCACATGTCAAGTGTCACGTATGCATTTGCATTACAGCTGCGGGATCGTTGTCCAATGTACCAGAACGTTCCGAAATGACGTAACACTTTTTCGGCATTACGTAAGAATAGGATCATTAAAAAAGTAGACCTACTTTAGAACAAGTGAGCCGTTTAAATATCTGAGATGTGAAGTAAGATATGGGTCTGGAACTGATAGAAAAGGCAAGATAAATAAATTTATGAATACTTGTGGAACGATTCGTAGAAATCTTAAAAATAAAACAAGACACAGCATAAGAATTAAATGCCGTAAGACAATTGCAACCCACGTTGCGACCCATGTTGACATATGCCAGTGAGATTTGGGTCCTGACAAAAACGGAATGCGGCAAGATTCAGCAGTGGCGTATTGGAACGGGACCCCTCCCCACAGGGTCGTGAAAGTTGACAAGGAGTTTTGTTGATGTGTCAATTTTTAGGGTTTTTTATTATTTTTTTCAGTCGTGTATGCTAATATAGTAGTAACTACTTTTTAAGTTTAAAAACAGACTTATAATACAGTTTTATTTTGTTTTTATATAGTATCCAAGTCACTTTTTCACAATAATTTAATTACCTTGTATCCGTCAGTGACTTCGTTCTAGCGTTTTTTATAGCGTTCTAGACAAGAATATCAACAATAACAGTATATTAAACGAACAATTAAGGTTTCAATCTCACTCACTATATGATACAGCCCTAAATATAATCGCGCATGACGGTAATGACTGGTGATAAGGATTGACTTAGTTTAATTAGTGGGTCGGCAACTACACGCGCGGTCGGACCGGTCCAACGGAGCCGAAGTTACATCGTGTTATGTGTGTGTCGTTATTGTGATTTAGTAAGTATGTGCAAATGTGTTTTTATGTGTTTTATGTGAATTTTAACATTTGACGAGGATTACTGATGATGTGACACATGTCACGAAACGCGTCTATATAAAAAACGCTAGAACGAAGTCACTGACGGATACAAGGTAATTAAATTATTATAATACAGTATTTGCGTATACTTTGACATATAAAATATAGGAAAATAAATTCAGTGACCCCAGAAGAAGTTGTTAATGAAATGGCAAAAAAAAACGAAAGCTAATTAAACTCTAACACATTTTCATACATTGTATCTTTTTGTGTATAATATTTTCTTGGCGGTTTCTTTTTATATTTATGAATAACGTAGTTATCATTTTTAAATGTAAGATGTCAATAAATATCTTGTGAACAACTTTTCAATAGCTCGTATTTTATTGTGTTATTACCTTTACTTTAATGGGATTGGTTTCAGTATGTTATCAACGTCGCTTAGCCACTCCGAAATTATAATATTGATTAGTCGTAACTTGTTTTTTCTTTTGGGTCTTGTTGCAGTTATTCGGCATCCCCACCGCGTATGTCATTATTATTATTAATCTAAACAATGATGCGTCCGTGACGTATCGTATCGAGTTGGTAGTCCAATTATCTGAGCTTTGTTTTTGTTGTTTTCGACGTCACGCCCCCACTTTTTCTTTACAAAACTATTCAATACTCAGCCGATCGAATTTTTTTTTATCAGTCAGCTAATGGGGTCCATGTTTGTAATTGGGTGAGCAGAGTCAGGCAGTTTCCTTCAAATCTGCCCTTTTTGTGCTGGGAACTTGACATACCAAGCATCGGCTTGGTCGAAGAGTACCGGGAGTTTTGATTTTCTCCAGGAACCTATCGTTCGCCGATCTAACCTGCACGTAGGGTACTTAAAGAGACGGAAGATGACACCTCGTGTGAGAGTACCCAGGAAATACGTCTCTACGACATCGTCGGCGACATCATGCTTCGAGAGGACACGCTCTTTATTCTATCAAGTAAACTAATTAATTACTAATTAAAGCGCATCTGGAACTCCAAGTTTGTAACACTCCAGACAGAAAATAAAATAAACTAAGTTAAAGAGGCTAATCTTAATTCTACTAAAATAAATCAATGTTGATTCTGCACACTAAAACCTACTACTAATTATTCTTAATATAATATTGAAACTTTCTCTTGTGAAAACTTACTTGTAATTGGGTGAGCAGAGTCAGGCAGTTTCCTTCAAATCTGCCCTTTTTGTGCTGGGAACTTGACATACCAAGCATCGGCTTGGTCGAAGAGTACCGGGAGTTTTGATTTTCTCCAGGAACCTATCGTTCGCCGATGTAACCTGCACGTAGGGTACTTAAAGAGACGGAAGATGACACCTCGTGTGAGAGTACCCAGGAAATACGTCTCTACGACATCGTCGGCGACATCATGCTTCGAGAGGACACGCTCTTTATTCTTTCAAGTAAACTAATTAATTACTAATTAAAGCGGATCTGGAACTCCAAGTTTGTAACACTCCAGACAGAAAATAAAATAAACTAAGTTAAAGAGGCTAATCTTAATTCTACTAAAATAAATCAATGTTGATTCTGCACACTAAAACCTACTACTAATTATTCTTAATATAATATTGGAACTTTCTCTTGTGAAAACTTACTTGTAATTGGGTGAGCAGAGTCAGGCAGTTTCCTTCAAATCTGCCCTTTTTGTGCTGGGAACTTGACATACCAAGCATCGGCTTGGTCGAAGAGTACCGGGAGTTTTGATTTTCTCCAGGAACCTATCGTTCGCCGATGTAACCTGCACGTAGGGTACTTAAAGAGACGGAAGATGACACCTCGTGTGAGAGTACCCAGGAAATACGTCTCTACGACATCGTCGGCGACATCATGCTTCGAGAGGACACGCTCTTTATTCTATCAAGTAAACTAATTAATTACTAATTAAAGCGCATCTGGAACTCCAAGTTTGTAACACTCCAGACAGAAAATAAAATAAACTAAGTTAAAGAGGCTAATCTTAATTCTACTAAAATAAATCAATGTTGATTCTGCACACTAAAACCTACTACTAATTATTCTTAATATAATATTGAAACTTTCTCTTGTGAAAACTTACTTGTCTTTTTCGTTGAACGCGTTTCGGTGTCGTATTCGCCTTCGTCAGCTTAGAAACAGACTGCCAGTACTTAGTAACGGTTGTTGCTTGGAAGGTACAGTGGTGGTGGTGTGTAGAGGAAGGGGATTGGCGCGGGGATCCAAATTATTGTTTGTCTTTTGTATGATTGTGTCGAAAAGTGTATGTGATTTACATTGTAACTGGTCGTTTAGTATGTTGTTTGGTTGTGTTGTGTGGTGTTTGTATATTTCATACTGTTCAGCTGTGTTGAGTTTATACCCCCACTATACCTTCCAAGCAACAACCGTTACTAAGTACTGGCAGTCTGTTTCTAAGCTGACGAAGGCGAATACGACGCCGAAACGCGTTCGACGAAAAAGACAAGTAAGTTTTCACAAGAGAAAGTTTCAATATTATATTAAGTGTAGTGCTGTGAAAGAAGATGATGAACAAACAAGACAACTACTAATTATTTTCTATTACGCCTTATTAACAAATCACAGTTATTGGTGTCAAAATATTTTTTGTGTTACGTCTGTTTGGGCCCAGCAGCTCATCGTATAATTTAATACATACAGTATAGCACGTAGCAGGCTTAAAAAAATTCCTTTTTCTATTTTTAAACATAATTTAAAAGTAAGCTTTTGTTCGTTGTTTGAAATCAGCAGCCGTGGGGGGGGGGAGGGTAGGGATAACATTACAATAACAAAAGTAAACAGTTACGCTAGCCGGCTGAGAGCGGATTACGGGACATTATTACCACCGGCACAAGTGTTTTGCAGCAGTCCGGTATTAATCCCATGACCGACATCAAGAGCAGCTCAGTTCAGTTTACCGTGCATTAATCAGTTACTACTACAACGACTACGATAGATTAAGCCGGCAGCGGCGGGGGCGGTGTTGGTCTCAAAGGAGTAAACTTCCGCATTAATTCAATTACTTGTCTCTACAATAAGGAATTTTGAATTATCAGCTCTCCAGTGACGTGACTTCAATATATATCATGGGCCGCTGCCGTATCGCAAACGTTAACTGATACAGCCTATAAGTGGTTATTAATTCTGCGTGAATTGTTGGTCGTCCCTTACAATGTGCCAGTTAGTCGCACTGAAGAAGGAGATTTCACACGCGCGCGCGCGTACGCTCACAAATTTCAGAGAGAGGGGAGAGAGAGAGACAGATAAACAGACAGACAGGCAGACAGATTATGGTCAGGACTTCAAGAATTTCTTCTTCTTCTTCTTCTTCTTCTTCTAGTTAGGACTCTGTCGTGTTCTATAACAACGGTCCTACATGCCGTCACTCCACCTCTTCCTTGGCCGACCAATGCTCCTCTTGGTGTTTGGTTGGCTATCTCTTGCCTTTTGCATCCGGGAGGCAGCGACATAAGGGTTCGGCGAATTTCATTCCCTTTTTCCCAGTAGACTTCTACTATTCAAGTATAATAAATAAGAGTAACCGATGTCTGGCAGGCTACATGCAGTCCATAACTTGACAGGAGCGTTTGGAACATGTAGGAAATGCTAGTAATTTTGACTAAAATTATTCCGACTGAAATTAATTTTATTAGTTATATGCATTGTAAAATGTATAAAAAAATTGGTCTGGCAGCTTACCTTCAGTCCAAAATGGGTCTGGCACGTGATCAAACGTGTCAAAAAAAAAAAAGTTTGACTTACAACATTCTTTCAGAAAATTTTTTTATGAATAATTTTTAACATATAGTGTATTCAAAAAATAGTCTGGCAGACTTTTAATGGTCCAAATCTGTTCTGGCAGCCGATCAAAGTAGTAAATACGTAGGCGCGCCGCACTGGACGGTTATGAAGAACGCGATCCATTCCTGCTGTATTTTTTATAGTAAATTAGTTACATATGTATTTAAATTACTTGATTAAGTTATTGTGAAAATAATTTATTAATACTTTATTTTAATAGAATAAGAAGCTTGACCAGACATGGGTAAGGATGTGAATTAATTTATAGCGATTTATTATAATTGAAAGAAATTAATTAAAATAGGAATACTTATTTATTTAAAAGCTTTATCTATACATACGCATATACATTGTAATAGGTTTTAAGCGTTATTCTGATCATCTGAAGAATACTGATCAAACAAATCACCAAACTCGACTGCATCGTCCTCATCAACCGCCTCAGTGCCCTCCGCTGTGCCTTCAAAATAATCATCATCCTCATCATCATCCGATTCATTTTGAAAACATTGATCAGAATCGTACTCTCGTTCGCAGTTGGCTTCAGAATCTTCATTCATTAGAGCATCATCTGTCAATACAAATAACATTAAACATAAATCAATGTTTTAGTGGATGGTTAGTGAGGATCGGTCAATAATACAAATTTTAGATATTTTGCGTCGACGTTTCGACAATATTTATTGTCATCTTCAGGACGTAGAAAAAAAATTGTCCT
Source organism: Magicicada septendecula (assembly GCA_034769895.1). Taxonomy (NCBI): domain Eukaryota; kingdom Metazoa; phylum Arthropoda; class Insecta; order Hemiptera; family Cicadidae; genus Magicicada; species Magicicada septendecula. Next base: position 31,732,864 of record CM068367.1, on the reverse strand, counting down.
GAAGATGACAATAAATATTGTCGAAACGTCGACGCAAAATATCTAAAATTTGTATTATTGACCGATCCTCACTAACCATCCACTAAAACATTGATTGATTGACGGTCACTAAAAATTTAAGGATTTAATTAAACATAAATTATACGTTTTTTTGAAGGCAATAAATAAAGAATTTAAAGATAAAATGAATGTTCATCTAAATTGTAAACTGTATTGACTATAATTAAATTAGAAATGTGACGGAATTTAAAAATTATATTTTAATTAAACACATGTGTGGTATGTAGATTAATTTAAAAAATGTTTTCATGTTTATTAAAAATTGTTGCTAGATTGAATTTAATAAAATCATTAACAATACCTTTATCAGTGTTGCTCTCTGGCTCTAAAATTATATCGCTCACTTCATCCGGTAATTGATCGCCTTCAAACCATTTGAAGGCATACATTCCGTCGCATTCTTCCCAGCCATGCTCGATTGGAGATAATGTAGTAGGGATCTGTGAATGTGAGTTTTCCAAATTTTTGTGATGTAAGCGGTCCTCAGTAAGTGCTGTCGAAGTTCCGATTGACATGGTGGTAGATTAGATGCCTCGAAATTCTTGGTATTGATACGGAAATGCTTTTCATTACCGGTAAATTTGTATGCTTTTGAAAAGAGCGCTAATCGCGTTTGATTAATAGATGTAATCTGGTTTGATCCGTAGACTCGGCATAAAAATTCCTCTATTGTAGCCAGTGTAGATTTGTCGCAATCCGGAAAAGCACCTAAATCGATGAACGCTTTTATATACTTGTCAGAGCGTTGTAGAATATCAAAAGGACGCTTTTTACCTTTACGGAAAAAGGCCGGGTTGAAATCACACCCTGTGAAAGCATGGAAAGCTGGCAAAGATGCACACAAATCTTTTCCCAGCGTTTCATACAATTTAGTAACATTAATATACCGATGATTATTCCCTACTCCAACGTGCATCGATATTGTTGATTCGGTGTTAAAAAATTCCATGTTCCCCAATAATATAATTAAAAGGTCCGTGTCCGAACATCGTATGCGAACATTACCATCATCTTGAAGCCTGGCAACGTGAAAAATTATCTTTGTGTCTGCTTCTTCGTGTTCAGGACACGATAAATCATTTTCAAGCGTTTCACAACACGGTGATCAAAAACTTCGTATTTATAACAATATTCAGAATTAACAAAAATAATTTTCGAGTCGATGAATGGCGCCATTTCTTCTTTACTCCATTCCTCTAGCAAAAAACGAACTAATTCTTTCTTAAAATTAATTTTTTTTTAGTTCGTTTCCAAAATCAGTGTGACGGACTTGCTCGGCTCCGCTTATACGATATTGTCGTTGTTCTTTACTCACGCCTCTGAAAATGTGCTCATTATCTTTGATAGATGGCGTGAAATATCTATCAAATGTAATGATTATATTGCGTGCTTCGTTTAATACAAAAAGTTGAAGTATTTTTTTAGCAATATTTCCATATGTCAATGGTACTTCTTTCATTAAATATAATACAAAGAAACCATCAAAAACCATCACGTTCTTCGTTGCTGGCGCTTCATTAACTATTTGACGTAGGAATTTTAATAAAGCCGACTTATCAGTCTTGCGCATCGTTCCGTCAAGACGGCACAATGAAAGTGGAACGGGCGTCAATGGATATTGTAAAACTTTGTCCATATCTAATGTCTTCTTCAATGAAATACTAAGCAGCTGCCCAAACAAATCTTGCTGTAATTTTACTTCTAAAACTTTCCAATTAGTTATATTAATTTTCTTTTTTTTAAACATGTCTGTGAAACTAATAATTTTGTTTTTTTTTTATTGAGCTTTCAAATTTATTTTGATCTTGAGAACACTCATCGATAAATTTTTTGCACTTTTCGCCTCCATTTTCTTCTATATTAAGTAGAAAATCAGCTACTTTTTCTTCAGCTGCTTGGCCAGTAGAAATATTGAATAAATATTGTTTATCAAGATCTGCTGCAAATGGATCGATGTTTTGTCGTATATTTTCAATAAAAGTATTTAGTTGAATTTTACTGTTCTTGATTTTGTGTTTTTGTAAGTCTGATGTAATATCCTGAGATTTCCTTAAGCCTGATTGTTCCATAACGTCACTAATAATATTTGCTCGGGTGGTATGACTCTTACACCAGCGTTGACGTGCAGAGATCGAATTACTCGTGTGAACGATGCCAGTTATTTTATTTGCAGCATCTGCATTTATAGTTTGTTCTAAAGTTATGTCGATTGGCTGTCGAGAAAATGCTTTATCGGTCCTTTTAATGCCGAAGGCCAGGATGTGTTTCGTTAACTTTCAACAAATTATCATGATATTTTATTAAATATCTACAGTAATTTTGCTGGTTAAAAATAAAAAAAAACAAATTACTTATTTTAGGTAAAACAAACTTGAATAATTCGAAATCAGCCATTCTGATGCTTCGATTCAACATTAAATAATATTCAATCAGCTGTATATAAATAACATAAAACTGCGGCGTTTTCCCGTGTATGCCTTCACGAACTTCATGCACATGAAAGATTCGTATCTCTCAAATAATTCTATAATTTTTTCATTGTGAATAGTAGGATTTACCGATTTTTGCTTCTGAAACTCTGTTAAATACTGTGTGATTGCTGGTGTAATTTGAACATCATTCATTTCTACGAATCTTTCAAAAGATAGAATTTGTATGACCAAGGATATCATGGGATGTAAGCGTTTGCACCTATTAAAGTGCTTACCAGTAATAAATCCATAGACAGAACCACTGGCAAGCATTTCAGTATCCACCATAATATTGGTTATACCGCAATTTTCGATAAATTTACCCACCGCTTTAAAAAAAGCCATCATAACGTGAAATTGGCCTCAATGAATGAATAATTTATCGAACAAAGGCTTCTCTTCGCATTGAATTTGTAAAGCTATTTTTGCGATCGCAAGATCATATGTAATCTGCATGTAATTTTCGTTGCGTTCTTCAGCAACTTGTAGTCCTTTGAGCATCGTGTGTCTCACAACCGCTTTATTTGAAGGTGATAAGTTTATTGTAGTTAAGTATGAAACCCTTTGTTTACTTGTAGTGTCATCGTAGATTAAATTATTAAATCCGACCCACATAGGAGTGTTCGGTATTTCTAAGAAGTGCGATAACATCCACGAAAAATTTATGCTTTTTGATGATGTAAGATTGACTGAAACTGTCGAGCGCATTGGATCATCAAGAGGTAGCAAAGTTTCCGCAAGTTTCGGCTTTTTTGGATACGGTTTTATATCTGGTTCTATTATATCAAAAGTACGTCTTCTCTTTCTTGAACTTGAACCAGCTTCTTCTTCAGTTCGATCAATTTCACTGACGCTTCCCATGGCATGCTCATTTACATTAGCAGAGTTGCTATGAACTTGTTGAAAAATTATGCCGACTGTATCGTGCAATGTATCTTTTCCTGAGGCCGTGTCGACATCATCATTCATCATTATTCCTGCATCTCCTAAGTGGAGCATAGGGCATCAATGAACTTCCGCCACCGGACTCTGTTCCGCGCCATCGTCTTGATCTCGGGTCAGGTCTTCCCACCTTTCTCCATCCCTTCCGCTATTACACTCCTCCTCCATGCGTTCCTTGGTCTGCCTCTTCTCCTGCTACCTTGTGGGTTCCATTCCAGGGCTTGTCTTGCTATGTTGTCTCTATCTCGTCGTAATGTATGCCCAATCCATTTCCATTTCCTACGACGCATCTCAATGTCAGTGGGTGTTTGATGGGTTCTTCTCCACAGCTCTTCATTGGAGATAACTTGTGGCCACCATATCCTCAGGATATTCCGCAAACTTCTGTTCACGAATGTTTGGACTCAGCTAATCAGTTGCTTGTTAGTCTTCCAAGTTTCACACCCATAGAGCAGTACCGACTTGACATTTGTATTGAAGATGCGTAGTTTGGTATTGGTGTTAAGTTCCCTTGATTTCCAGATTGGTCTCAGCATTGCAAATGCTCCTTTAGCCTTATTTATTCTATTTCCTATATCCTCTATGGTTCCTCCCTCCGTGGTGACCATACTTCCCAGGTAACAAAACTGTTTGACTTGTTCGATCTCTTGGTTTCCTAAAAATAATAGTGCCTTATTGCTGTTATTATAACGCATCTCCTTGGTTTTCTTTCCATTAATCTTCAATCCCACCTCTGATGCTTCGGTTTTTAAATCGTTCAGCTTTGCTCCCATATCCTTAAAACTGTTGGTTAGCAAGCACAGGTCATCCGCGAAGTCCAAGTCCTCCAACCTATCTGTCAGTCCCCACTGAATTCCTCTTCGGCGATTCATTGCCTTCTTCATCATGAGATCCAGCACCATAATAAATAATATTGGTGATAGCAAACATCCTTGCTTCACTCCTTCATTCACTGGGATGGGGTCGGACAACATCCCCTGGCCGTGTCGACAAACCTATCAAAATTATTAAATGCGAGTCCTGTACACAAATCAGATGAGCGCACGATATCGACGGGGCAAACGTCAGATCGATTAGTACTCGAAAAAGTTGCTTCTGTTTCTAACTCTTCCAAAACAGTGTAGCTGCAAGAATGACCATATCGATTGAGAATATTAATTACTTTTTTACTGTTCGTCATCCCCTTAAGCGCCATACCTAAAATGATATGCTTGGATGTTTTATTTTTCCATTAGTAATGGCAAAAATAAAATCTTGTGAAAAAGAGCTACTTAATCGCTGACAATAACTGCTGTTTTTTCGACGAGAACTTGTACCACTTAGACGCATTACGAAAAAATCGTTGACAGTTTTTGGTACTGAGCATTCACCGGTAATCAAATCATTACTTGTCAGCTTATCTGGCAATTTATTTGCTTTTATTTTCAGAACTTCGTCTCTTAAAATGATTGCTGCTCGTTGTAAAATATCCTGCGTTTCTAGTTCAATTAAATTGTCCAAGAAAACGCCAGAATATGGTTTGACAATTTTGTTGTTGTTAAATGATATTACATTTATTTTCCTCTTGAACGTGCTCAATAATCTTTCTTCTAAGTGGCGTGTACTGAAATTTGTTTTTATAAAACTTGCATTTAAACTGCCATACGATTTGGAAAGTAAGTTGACGTAGATTGTTTTCAAATATGACAGGAAAAAACAGTTCCTTTTTTTATGACATTTTCATTTACAAAACAACAAATTTGCTGGTAAGCGAGATTATGGAAATTTCGTTTAAAATGCCGCTATTTTTTCTCTTGCTGTTTTGATGTATATGATACGCTCTGGTTTTCATAATGAACTTTATACAAAGTTTATGATATTTTATATCGTTGTGCGCTGACAGTGAGTCATCTATTTTCATTTATAACGAAATATCGTTTAAAATTGTAGCGTTAGATTTTAAAATATCAATTGCCGCTTGATTTGATGTCGTAATTAATTTTTGTAACCGACCTTTGATCCTTTTTCGAGGCGTATTGCAAAACAAACATCCGTTCTGTGCACTTAAATTCAAGGTTTCGGGTGAAGAAACGATGCATTCTTCATGTGAAATTTCGACACTTTTATTTTTCGGTGTAGGCTTTATTGCTCTTGATGCAGGAGTGCCGGCGTCGATGTTCCGGAACCAGGCGTCGATGCTCTCGCTGCCGGCGTCAATCCCCTCGGTGTAGGCTTCGATGCTCCAGGCCCAGACGTCGATCCTTCCTCCGCCGAGGCATTCACTTTGTATTTGGCCATGATTGCCGAAACGTTTTTGTAGCATTTTAGATGATAACCTTCAGAACCACTCGATACTTTTGGCAATTTCAAGTCCTTCCATTTTAAATTGTGTCGTTTGCGAATTTCCAATAAGTCGGCACACTTTTTCAAAGACTCTTCATTAAACACACTTACTGCAAAATCTTTCTTTCTACACAAAACACAGAATATTTTCGAGGCCATTTTCTGTACTTCGACTGCTCTACAGCATGGCAATGTACGAACTGCTCAGTGATCCCTACAGCTGCTTTTTCGAGATCGAAGTCCCTATGCTTCGCAATTTCAGGAGGGGATAGGAGGAGCAGGTATACGTCCCCAAATCTGTGTAACGGTTACACTATTATTACAGTTATTCCAGGTATACAACATTTATTCTAGGAATCATTAAAATTTTATACAATCTCTACATTTGAGACATTCAGCAAACAATAGTATTCTCTGAACGATTATTTATGTTTGAAGGTTACCATGGAGACCAAACTTTAGTTTTCATAAATAGCCAACAGGTGGCGTTACAAGCGACAACGACAACCATTTCTTCTTATAGATGAAAATGAAAAGTAGTTGCACCAGCCTACGTATTTACGTCTTTGATCGGCTGCCAGACCACATTTGGACTATTAAAAGTCTGCCAGACTATTTTTTGTATACATTATATGTTAAAAATTATTCATAAAACAATTTTTCTAAAAGAATGTTGTAAGTCAAACTTATTTTTGTTTTTTGACACGTTTGATCACGTGCCAGACCCATTTTGGACTGAAGGTAACATGCCAGACAAAATTTTACACACATTTTATTATGCCCATAATGTATTCAAAATTTTTTTAGTGCGAATGATTTTGGCCAAATACATGATTTTTTTAAACGCGCCCGCACGCCATTGGACTGATGAATGGCTGCCAGACCAAGCGTTTATGGGCGAGGGGGACGTATATTTTTTGAAAAAAAAAAGGGTCACTCAGGGAATGAAATGAGGCACTGAAATATGTCACTGCCTCCCGGACTATTAGCCTTGTGTCATCCATTATTTATATGTGTTCATTCCGTATCCTTCTTCTTTCCTACTATTATTAGGGAACCTATCGTACATTGTCTTTCCTAGTACCCTCTGTAATATGAACATTTCTATAGTTTGTCGTTTTCTTTGAGTTGTCGCTGTATCTGGCTTGGTCTCTGATGCAGGATATTACTGGACGTACTGAGCTTTTGTAAACCCCAGTTTTTGCTTCTTGTATGAGGTATTTATTATTCCATATAAGGTTATTCATGCATCCAGCAATTCTTCTTGCTTGCATCAATTGATGTTCCATTTCTTCATCTGCCCTATTGTTACTTGTTCTAATTAGTGTATCTGCATTACTTGTTCTATTATTCTATTATTTGTTACAAGTTTACACTTTAATGGGTCACATGAAATTGTAATTGATTTTGTTTTCTATTCCGCTATCTTTGTGTTATATTTCTGGCATGCTTTGTTAAAGTTATACGTAAGTCATTTTCATTTTTCGCTATTAGAATAAGGTCGTCTGCATAACATATAATGTTAAACACACTTCTACCCATCCTATATTATCCTCTCATATGTTTTACCTCCGTAATAATTTCATCCATAACTACATTGAAGAGTATGGGACTTAGGGAATTCTACTGCCTGATCCCTTTTGTTACAGGTCTGATAGTTCGATATTGGCTACTAGGTGATTATCACAGTGTTTGAAGTCCCCGACTTAAATAGATTTTATATTCAACAGTTTTTTAATGTAATTTTTTGTCCCGGTAGATGATCATTGACCCTTTAGTAATCAGAGATCCCAGAGATCTTTTACAAGAATCTCAGTTACTGCTCACGAGTGCTGTTCGTGTGCTGCAACTTGGATTAGAATATTTAATTAATTTTGAAATATAGAAGCAAAATAATGTTTTATTTTTCACTTAAGAACCACGTAGTAATTAAAAAAAAAAAAAAAAAAAAACCTCCGCTCAACAGTCCGTTAAGGACCAAGGCGTACCGCACGGCTTTTGTGTTAGTGTGACGGTGTATGGCTAGTACTACGCGCCACCAGCCGCTAGTTGCGGTATTCACAGCCAGGAGGCGGCGCTGTTATCTCAGCGCCTACTCAATTTGCCTCACGACGCTGAGTGCACGCCGTACGGAACCTCCGCCGGGAATTGAAACCGCGGGACCACGAGCGCATCAATCGCCCGCGTTAGCCACTAGACCACCTGGACGCTCAATAATAGCAATAAGTAAAATAATTATTCACGCAATGAATAAATTTAGAAAGCGTTGGGTACGTTTAGTGGTGACGTGCTTGAAGGCACAGAGTAATAGTTTTTTATTAGTTTTTTTTTGTTTTTCTTTGCAGCAGTAAAGAAATTAGTATGATAATTTTACGAATATTCTGAAGTATAATGATGGGGAACGAGGGCATTTTGTTGTTGACTGTTTCGGTTAGGATAATAGGACGTTTGGAGTTTTCATTTTTTTCAATAACTATAATGAGATGATTGTGATGTAATACGTTTTTTTTCTTTGTTATATAATAGGAGAAAATTGAGAAATAATTTTTCTATCATAGTTGGTTAGTTTGTAATAACGATTGCGTAGATATTTATAAAAATTAGTTTAATGCCATTATTTAACGATAACAATAGCCGACGTTAGAATAATATTACTAGTGATTATTGTCCCTGGATATGTTACTAGCACGTCGCAGGGTAAGACGTATGGTGGGGCTGCCACCTTCGGGCTTAACGTCCAGCCCGATTTCCTGTCTGGGTGTTCTCCCATAAACTAGCCCTCTTACCAGACTAAAGAGACCAGTTTTCCCTGTTTAGATAGCGATAAGAATCTTTAATGTGGTGGTTTCTCCTGGCCTCCCACATCCTACGTCGTTGACCAACGAAAGTTCATCCGTCTTTAAGGGCAATTTCTCACCCCAAGGGCAAGAGGGTGCCCTAACATGTACTTGACAATGGCAAGTAGAGGAGGGACAGCTTATACCGGCTGTCACTCGGTCTCCAGAGCCGCGTTAGCCACCTGTAGGTGTTGCCCATTTCTCCACCACTTGGAGTTGCGGCAGGGTGTTTTCCTTCATCAAGGAATGAGACCATAAGGCATTACTCATCCTCTCCAGTACTTTGGGGGACAATTGTTTTAATATTAAATAAATTCTAATAGCATATAACAGTTTAATAGCCGACGTTAGAATAATGAACATGTGTGTGTGGTAAATATTTATGTAGTGTCTCCGATCTTCAGAGATAACAGTATTTTATCAGAAGAAACAAAGATGTTAAAAAATATGTGCGTGTGTATGTGTGTGTGTGTGTGTTGTAAGAAGAAATTTTGTACAATTTTTGTTTATTAAGAATACAACAGTTACAAACAACACGTGCTTACCACAACAGTCTCACAGCTGACTGAGTAGTCTAATACGTTAATTTTGTACAATTTTTGTTTATTAAGAATACAACAGTTACAAACAACACGTGCTTACCACAACAGTCTCACAGCTGACTGAGTAGTCTAATACGTTAATTTTGTACAATTTTTGTTTATTAAGAATACAACAGTTACAAACAACACGTGCTTACCACAACAGTCTCACAGCTGACTGAGTAGTCTAATACGTTAATTTTGTACAATTTTTGTTTATTAAGAATACAACAGTTACAAACAACACGTGCTTACCACAACAGTCTCACAGCTGACTGAGTAGTCTAATACGTTAATTTTGTACAATTTTTGTTTATTAAGAATACAACAGTTACAAACAACACGTGCTTACCACAACAGAGTCTCACAGCTGACTGAGTAGTCTAATACGTTAATGAATGTTTACTCGTGCGTTAAAAGGAAACAATAGTTGCTTTGATTGGCTACCGAGTTACATTGTAGTTGTTCTAACCGTTTCGTTTAATATTCAAAATGGTCGGATACTTTTAGGTCAGAATTTGTATACACTCACACTCACACATACGTGGATGTGTACAAGTCTGCGTTTGTATTCTTGTATACTCACCGCGCGCAGCCCGTTTTATTTTCGATGTTAGTTTTTTTTTATGGTTTGTGTGGAACAACAAACGTCTTAAGAGAGAACACGGAAGCCAGTATTACAAGAGATTCATGAGACGTTCGAGCCGTTAGCCTCTCTCCAGCCATGACCGTACTGCGTTTTAAAGTGCCACGCCCTGCAAGAGGTGACCCCGTTGATGCAGAACATTATGGATTTAGACCGTAAGGTCGATAAATATTCCTGACGGAGGGCAGCAGTAACCACCAGTACCAAGTTAAGGCGTAAGCGAAATGATCCTGGCCCGGCTTATCTTTGCAATATTACACGCGGGAATCTGGTTGGATTTACTCGGCTGTAATACTACGTACCTGAGCTGAGCTGCTGCCTTCCCCTCCAAAGGCTAGGGGAAGAAAACCCATATAAAAAATCCTCTGGTCCTACAGGATGGAGATTTTGTGTCGGGTTAACATCCTGGTCAAGTAAAAATAAAATTGTTATGAAACTAACAGCGAAGCCTCGATAAGGACTGTTTTATTGGGACATTGTAAGATTCATAAAGGCTCAGCAAATACAATGGTTATTTGGTCACTTAGAGCGGATGGATGATCAGCCAACGAAAATTCTGAGGGTGTAAGTCTATGAAAGCAGAAAGATGGGCCGACCTAGGATAAGATGGTTTTGTGATGTGCTAGAAGATCTCAGAAGCATGGATATGACGGGTTACACTGAGATGGCAATTAACAGGAGACTTTCCAGGAGAGTGGTGTTGGAAGCCAGGGCCCAAGTTGGGCTGTAGTGCTGAAGAAGAGATGAGATGTTCATAATATTTTTGGCAGTATTATCCTTAACGTTTTTGTATGTGTGTGTGTGGAACTACTCATTTTGTGTACACTTCTCGTGTAATACTCATAAGTTTTATTTGATAACTATTTTTATTAAAAACGAAATCCAATAAAAATTTGTCTATCATATTTGTTAACAAACTAATCTGTTATATTTGTGTTACAGGTGTGAGGTGTTAGAGGGGCGTTGTGTATCAAAGCGCGGATCGAAATAAGGTGAGTTATTCAACTAACATCCACAGCCACCTAGATTATTTTGTATGATTGTATTTCTTTTGTACCGTTTAAACTTTATGTAGGTGTTTCTGAACTTTAATCCTATTAATTTGCATGTTTAAGATTCTACATCGTGTCTTACTCAGCTGTCACGTTCGTCATCATGAATTTTATACCGTATTTAGTTTTTGCGCTTTTAGCCTGGGTCTCATACCCAAATTTGGTATTAAAAGTGAGTACAGTTTTGTTCGATATTGATTTTCTAAAATTCCAGTCGTATTAGAGTCGATAGACAGAACTAACTAGAAGCATTCAATTAACTAGATCCATTGAATGTCACCTAAATTGGATCCAAATTAGAAACATAAAAATATAAAGAAAAGTAGATTAACAACTGAGTTCGCTATGACGATGCCAACATTGGAAAAAGTAATGGCCCTTTCCGATTCAGATCTTTCCGATGTTAGATTGTCATTTAATTCCAGAGAAAGTTATTTTAGTTATCTTCGAAACGACATTACGTGTGTATGGAGGTGTTGTATTCAACAAGGATTAAACCAAACATTGTTTGTTAGGGTTCCAAGAAGTCAGACTAAAGAGATAGTCACTTAGGACGCCGCATACCTCACCGCCTTTTTAGTTTTTAATAGCACATTGATGATAAAACTCGTAGTAGCTCTAGGAATTTTCTAGTTTGCGTCTGTCGCGATTGGCAGAACAAACGTTAAGGGAATTGTCATCGACTGAATTTTTTGTAATCTGATTGGTTTTTCGCTAACCCCTTCTATGATTGTCTTACAGATAAATAAATGTTCTTGTCCAAGAAGGCTTCGGAACAGAACAATTATTTTAAAAAAACATTATTACTTTTACGATCGAATTTATTGCCATAAACCTTTAGAATAAAAACGCATGTTTAGGACCAACATCACAACATATATGTTGTTGGCTCTGCAGGGATTGTAGCGCCGAGGACTATCATCATCATTATCACCATCATCATTCACCGAAAACGAATCTGTGTGACCTGGACATAATGACCATATGACATAGAACGCGGCCCGGCCAACATTATGACATATTTCTACTAAAAGACAAACACATAACTTTCTAGCACCCTGTCAATACAATTTTTTTTCGGCGCTGAACATCTGTTGTTGTGACTTATGAGCAGTTTCTTATTTCATTTTAGTCTAATGCAAATGAGTATTTCGTGATAATCTTATCTTATGTAACCTGTTTATTTAGAACATACTATAGTAATTAGAGGCAAGTTGTGAAATTGAATTTCCTGATAACATCTAGGATAAGATTTAATTAGCGTTTTAATAACACAATGTAAAATAAATATCATTTTTGATCTTAGCAGTTAAACAACTTAAACACATACACATTATCGGGACTTAATCACCAAAACATATGAAGACTAATTAATTAATTAGAAGATCCAAGGGAGAGGCTCGTGTGTAGATTGTCGCGGTCGTGCGGTTGCCAGGCAACAGATTATGTTGTCAGCAGGAAGTGACGCAATTACGGAACTGGCGGACCAACTGTAGAGCTGTCACGGCGCCGGTTCCCTATTAGTACTTTGTTGCCTAGACGACGCCGCCGACGGAAGGTAGGTTTTACAGTTAGGATGTTAAGAGGACACACACATAAGCTCGTGGGTTACGTGGTGGAGTGTACGTATATGGGGAAACTCGTACAACCGCGCGCATACACTCCCACTTATTTCTTTATTCAGTCACCTTTCCTAATGTCTTCTTCTTCTTCTTCTTCTTCTTCTTCTTCTTCTTCTTCTTCTTCTTCTTCTCCACGTCAACGTATAGGCTTACAATCTGTTCCGCCTTCTCTTCCTTGATCTACCTACATATCGTCTTCCTTGAGGTCTGTATCGTATTACTTGTTTAGGTAGTCTCATATATTCCATTCTCTCGATATACTGCCTCCATTTTATTTGTCCTTCCCTTATTCTGCTGGCCATAGAATATAGACTACATTTAACTCGGTTTTTATATCTTTATTTCGTATTTGATGTCTAAGGGTGCAACCTTTGGTTTTTCTCAAGAACCTCATTTCACTTGTTTGTATTCTTCGTTCATCATTAATTTCTAGTCATCATCAAAATTTCACTTCCATAAGTAAAAACAGGTGTTGCCATTACTGTATAGAATTTTATAGTCTTTCCTTGTCTTATTCCTAAGTGTTCTGTGTACAGAACTACATATCATTTGAAATCAATTTATTTTTGTACCGATGTCGATGTCATACTTGAAGTTACATCGCACCTTAGGAAACTGAAACGAGATACCTGTTCTGTAGACTCATTGTTTATAATTATCTTGCAACTTATCGTATACTTTCCTAACGTAAGAGAATAAAAAAGGACGAGACGTGTCGCAAGTAACAGGCAGCAATGTGCATCTTAACGTGCAGTTTACAACAAAAGCACACAGCCTCGTGGATACCAATACTGACCTCTGCAGCTCTGAGTCGAGAAAAACGATGAAAACCAACTCATCTTTATTCTCAGAGAAGATTTTCAAAGAAGATTTTCGAGCGCTACTCGCGGGAACGGGCAATGCACAAGATATTTTAATAATTATCAGGACAATATTGAGTAAATCAATGTTCTGTAGACTCATTGTTTATAATTATCTTGCAACTTATCGTATCCTTTCCTAACGTAAGTGAATAAAAAAGGACGAGACGTGTCGCAAGTAACAGGCAGCAATGTGCATTTTAACGAGCAGTTTACAACAAAAGCACCACACAGCCTTGTAATACCAATACTGACCTCTGCAGCTCTGAGTCGAGAGAAACGATGAAAACCAACTCATCTTTATTCTCAGAGAAGATTTTCAAAGGTATTTCGAGCGCTACTCGCGGGAACGGGCAATGCATAAGATATTTTAATAATTATCTGGACAATATTGAGTAAATCATGAGAGAATAAAAACAATCATGAATATTGCTACTACAATTACGGAACCTTAATACGGAGAGTGTCGTGCTGCACGTTTCTCGACTAGCCCAGCGTGTGGCGTTTGTGACAAGGCCGTCCACTAACACAGCACTCCAGACTGTCCGAGAGCAGTTGTAACTACGCTAAATTATGCTGGCACGCCGCCAAAAGAATGAGAAATTATTCTGCAACAGCTGCGGGACCTATGTAAGCAACAGCGGCCTGCTTAGTCAGTTAGTTACGGTAGGCGATTTATTCGCGTACGGATCAAGTGGTTGTTGTGGAAACTGATTAGTGTATTAAAATTAGTGCGGAACTCTTAATGGGCGTTTTCACACTCACCGATCGGTATCGGGTCGGTGCAGGGATCGACGTGTCGGCGGGCAGCAGCTCTCCCATCTAGGTCGACGCTCTGTTGTCACCGACAGTTCACTCTGCCTAGCGCATTATTTTAGGTCAGTAGTTGAATATTTTGTGAAATGACTACTTTTAAGTATGACATAGTGACATTGATTGAACTTGTTGAGACGAAGCCTTTAATATAATACAGATGAAGGAATTAAAAAATAAAATTGAAAAACTTGTTAGGATCTAAAACCACCTTTACAAATAAAGTGTAGTATGCGCCTTCTACATGGCGAACTTTAATAATCGGGTGAACCCAATACTTCATATCTACTTTTCGTCTTTTCCGTCTTAAATATAACAAATATATAGTAAATACAAGCTTCTGTTGAATTCACCCATTTGTATAATAAACTACACTCACCACGATCGATATGTCGACCTCTGTCGTCTTGAGTGTGAAAGTACCAACTCGATATCGTGTCGGTGTCGATGTCGGGTCGGTGTCGTGTTGGTAAGTGTGAAAACGCCCGATAGCTGATATTATTATTGCGTGTAGACAAACTTACGTAACGAGAATTACTGTATGAGAGTATCTTGTTGATGTCAAGTTTTTATTTGTGACTAATTAAAGTTGCTAATTAGTGACTTCGTTGGTGTCAGTTATTTCGTTTCCACTGCACAACACGACGACCCGTGAGACCGCCGTAACAGTATCATCAGTCACACCACCTTGTAATAGTACCTGCTGCAGTCGACATGTTGTATTTACTTGTAACTGACAGAACTGAAAACAGCTGATACCAAAGTAAGTGTGCTGTACCGACTACCAATGTCTATTATTGCGGTCTCTAATATATATATTGGAAGGTAACAGGTTATAGCCCAGACCAGACTTGCAGAAAAGGATGCTCAATTAGCGAAAATACATACATTTATTGTCCTTTTCTTTTACACACAATTATATCAAAATGTTCTTTCGTTATTTAAAACAAAATTGATTTATTGAAGTTCAAAATCTTCTTTGAAAATATATTTTAAATAAATGTTCTCTTTATTTAACTAGTGCTGTAAATTTTGACTGTTCAAAGCCTTCTTTAAACAAAATTATGTTTAAAATAAATGTTCTTTTACTTTAAACAATGAAATAAAATTTTTTTTATATGTTCAAAAAAGTTCTTTCTTTTTCACTTTAAAGCTTTATACTTGGATAACAAATTTATTTAAATTTGGCTTCCCTGTTCTGTTGCCTTCATTGTCCTCCCGGTCGACGATCTCGATCCGGCCTCCAGCGATCCGTCGTCTTGGTTCCACGTTCCAGCAACCGCCTCCAGGAACTGCCTGGGGTCCGTTTCCAGCCGCCACGATCAGCAAAACGAAGCTCAGGAACGGTAGCCGACTATCTCGTACTCTGTATTTGTTCCCTGCCGACACTCGCTACTATCACGACTCCACGGGCACAAGGACTGTCTGAAATAGATGTTGACTGGACGATGCCCACCGCGACTGCATTCGCTGAGTGCTGTATGAAGACTGACTACTGCTTTTATAATACTGCTCAATGTATGCCGCGGCGCTGCCGAATGACGTCACCGCCGATATGCGCGTGGGCGTATTTTCCATATACTCTATTATATTCCGGACCGGCCACGTGCTCACTGACTTCCTTATTCTTGAATTTTCTAGAACAATGCTTTATTACACATGAATAAACTTCCATAACCTTCTATTTACTACCCACACTACACAACACTTCACTCACATATTAAATTATATCTTCATAGTTTTTACATTGTCTTACTACTAATTTATCCTATTAATTTTAATTCTTAATAATATTATTTTACTTCCAAGCATTCTTCTATCGTTCTGGACACCCATAACAGCTGATAATAATCATGGTCCACATTTACCTATCGTGAGACAAATTCAGACGATAAGAGACACCGTGGTAACAGCATGGTTTGGACAGCTGTTAAGATAACAGTCTTGAAGTATTTTTGTCTGATTGTGTTACTTCGCGTAGATTAGCAGATGAAGAGCGCGTGCCAGCTCGTGTTTGGTATGTTTGGTTTTCAATTTTGGCCGTTTGACGGTTTCTCATTTGTAAAATTCTCGCACAGTCTTATAACGTCAATTGCCGAACTTATAGACAGCCCGGCTGACGCGCACACGACACAATTTGCCTACCTCACAGGCGTAGGAATGTCACAATAAACGAAGTTGTCAACGGGAAAAAAGCGTTTTATTTTATGTCCGTAGACTTTCTGTTGATTGTTGCAACACGTGTGATGGCGGAAAATGACGACACATTAACTTGAGTTTCAAAAGTTTCGTGGCATACTTTGGCGGCGCTCGGTAGCTGGGTACTAATTCCGCACAACTCAAGACAAATGTGTGTGTGTGTCTGTGTGCGTTGCCAGAGGCGTTTCACAACTAACTACATTAAATATGTACAAGCTTCTTCTTGCGTTCAGTACACCAGTTAACTTTGTGGCGCAGAGATTTATCGGTCCCTTGGCATTTGTACGCGGTAGTAAAGCGCGGTATCCGGTTGCAAAGTTGATCCTGTTCATATAAACTGGCAGCTGATTTACAGCTGATACGTACAGTAAAGCCTCCGGCAACCTCGTGTTCGATTCGCGGTAATTTGCATTAACCAGGGTTGTTTTCATTTCACAAAAAAACTCGCTTTATCTTTGGTGTACGGCATTATGGCGACTCTCTAGTAAGATTATTGGTTGTTCTTTAAAAATTAAGTTTCTTTAAAAATTTTTTATTCTTACCAATTTTGTTTTCATTCACTGCGGTTTAGAATGTTGTCTTTCACGTGTAAATACAAATATGTACCTTCTTCTTCTTCTTCTTCTTCTTCTTCTTCTTCTTCTTCTTCTTCTTCTTCTTCTTCTTCTTCTTCTTCTTCTTCTTCTTCTTCTTCTTCTTCTTCTTCTTCTTCTTCTTCTTCTTCTCCTTCTCCTTCTCCTTCTCCTTCTCCTTCTCCTTCTCCTTCTCCTTCTCCTTCTCCTTCTCCTTCTCCTTCTCCTTCTCCTTCTCCTTCTCCTTCTCCTTCTCCTTCTCCTTCTCCTTCTTCTTCTTCTTCTTCTTCTTCTTCTTCTTCTTCTTCTTCTTCTTCTTCTTCTTCTTCTTCTTGACTTGGGGCTATAGCCCGTTCCGACTTCACATAGTCTCTGACCATTTTGTCCAGGCCTTCCACGATCTCTCGTTCCCACTGGCCGATATTCAAACGCATGTTTAGGAATACGCGTGCCAACTGTGCGTTCCACATGAACTTCAAATTCTGCCTGTATTCCTTTATTCTATCCAAAACCGATTGTAAATGCAGGCCTCTCCTCATGTCGTCGTTTCATAGATCATTCCTTCAACTGCATCCGTTAACTGGTCTTAAAAATTTAATTTCCTTCACGGCCAGAACTTCCTTTTATCCGACTCAGCCATATTATTCAGCATCATATAATTCAATAATTTTATCGACGGTATTATAGAAGCGCCATTTAGTATCATTTGATATTTCCGTCGTCGTCGTCGTCGTCATCGTCGCCATCCTTTACGGCTTAGGCTAGTAGCCTCTTCCAGCCTCAATGGAAGCCATCCAACCATCGCTTACGGGGTCGCTTATATTCTGTAATTATCTTTCTAATCCAATTCTCACTACCGTACAGTAGTTGAGGTATGGCATGGCTGGCTCTAGTAGAAGGCCGGAATATTAAACGTGGCAGCACTGGAACCAGCTGATATTTGAGGCCGACTAACGATCTCTTAATTGATGTATTTCAATAATCAAATCGCGTCATTTTTAATTGCCGGTTAGCAGCAACTTTATAATTCTTAATTTTTTGCAAATTGAAAGTTTATTATGTAAAATATTATTACATTATTTGAGGAATATAGTAATTAACTCATTCATATGATACGAAATCAATAATTCGAACAAAATTAATTAATTAGGCCTAACATTAATTCACAAATTTCTTCAACTTAAACGTATAGTACTAAGTGCGCACAGACGTACAATTTAGGTTCAGCCATAAATAGGCCTACTCATGATTTTGTAATACTATGAAATTAAATAAAAATATAACATGTTCACTTTAGCGATTTTATTACACTATGGTTATAGGCCTCAGACGCAACGTTGCCACGTTTAATATTCCGGCCTACTACTAGAGCCGGCCAAAGGTATGGCCATTACATTATAATATTTCATTTGCATCTCTTTCATTGTTTTCTTCTTTAAGTTTGATATTTCCTTGTGTCATTATATTGCATTTAATCTTCTAATTAGCTTCCGCCCCAGACCTATTATTTCTACCTCCTTAAATAAAAATAAACACACAGAGAATGAGAGAGGGGGTGGAGAGAGAGAGAGAGAGAGAGAGAGAGAGAGAGAGAGAGAGAGAGAGAGAGAGAGAGAGAGAGAGAGAGAGAGCAGATGTAATAGGTCGGAGGTTACAAGGGAGCACACATAAATCCGTCACACGAGGAAATTATAGTGTCTTCTTGGGCGTTTTTTTTACAACTTAATAAAAGCAACACCATAAACTGTTGACGAGACTGAGGAGGAGGAGGAGGAGGAGGAGGAGGAGGAGGAGGAGGAGGAGGAGGAAGAAGAACATAACTTTGTTGTTTGTTATTTTTTTATTTGTGTCTGCTGTCATGCGTTGTGCCGAATGCTGCGCGTCGCTCTCATCCCCCGCCTCCTGCTTCTTATTCTTCTTTAATCTTGGATTTACTTTTTCAGAAAAAAGTAGTTAATCACCATCCTTCATTTACAACGAGTCCACTGTTCTCCGCGCTTTCTCTTTGCATTCGTCTCCCCACGAATGCATTCTCTTTGCACAGTTTCAACCCCCCCCCACGTGTTCTCTCGATGGTTTTTTTTCTCTCTGTTTTGGTGTACAATGCGCAGTTTATTCTAATATTACGAGTGTTATTTTTTATTCAGTTTTCATGTTTTCCTGTAAGAAATGAAAACATAGCTGTGATTTACAACTGGGTTCTGTTTACGTGGTAATGTACAATAATATCCACACTGTTGTTGCTTTGCTGTAATATTTCTTCTTCTGTTTGTACACGAAACCGTAACAGATTCTCTCCTTGTGCAAACTTGGTATTACTGAAAAGGTATGAACGGACCTCGAACTCCTGGCGTATATTTTGTATGTTTTTCAGTATGGTCAAATACTCGAATTGTTAGTGTTACCTACTAATTTAAAAATAAATTGCATAAAACGCAGTGTTTACACATTGTTTACAAAGACGCACAGCGATCACTTTCTAGTTAACAACAAAGTGAGGAGTCAAACAGCGGGCGTAAAACGTATTTGTGCACGCTTAAACCGTCTTTTACTTTCTTCAATAAACACGCAGACGCACTCACAAATTTAAACATTTTATACAAATAAAAGCAAATACATCATAATGAACGAAGAGAAAAAATACTTAAAAATGTCAGATCCCAAGGCACCTAGACTTAGAGGCCTTCCAAAAATACACAAAAATAATATGCCTGTCCGTCCTTTAGTAAATTTCACGTCTGCACCATCATATAAAATTGCCAAAAAACTCGAAAAAAGCAAGGCGTCCTGTACAGGTTCGTGACGGCCGCATGTTTTGTATTATATTTATATTTATTGTGTGTTATTTTATTTAATGCTTTATACCCTGTACGTGTTGTTTTTATTATCTGACGTGATGTACAAACATCGAGAAATGGAGTTTTAACCATATTTGTATATAGGATCTGATGATGACACAGTTGAGATCGAAACTCGAGTAATTCCGCAAGTGGATTCAAAGAAACCTGACAGAAGGTAATTAACCTGTTTTATAGCACTCACAAAGTCTCTAAAATTTTGTATTCTCAGAATTAGATTCCAAGAAAAGCGTGTGCTTGCAGAAACAACGATCCCAACTTTCTTCATTTCAAATCTGAACATATAAGTCTGAGTTATCTGAGTTTCACGTAGAGCGCGCATGAAAGTAAAATGTTATTTATCTGTTTCCACTAGCAACAAGCTACGTGAGCGAATGTAGTAGTGCATATAAATCCTACGTCTGTGTGTGTGTGTCTGATACATTATTCCCAACTGCTGGTACGCGCTAGTCTTCGCTACTCTTTTTCCTTTACTTCTCGCCTCTCTTTGCATTTTCGCTGTCTCTTGTTTTGCGGGATCTATATCTGTGGGGGATAGTGTGAAGCGTGATCGTAGGACAGTGGAATAGATCACTAAACCAGTCATAGATAGGTCGACGGGATAGTGCGGGACCTTTGAATTTATGGAGGCGCATATATATAACTGACGATCAGTTCGATGGGCGCACCTCTCCCCACCACATCAATGGAAAATATAAAGGTGCGAAGTTCAATAGCCGGACGTTACAAACATTAACTGTCGTTTTATAATACCCTTGCGTTATATTTATCGACGTAGAACACCGAAATAGAAAAATGTTTGGAGTTTTTTTTATATTGTTACGAGAACCTAGCGAACAACCCAGAACATTCTCCACTCCCCCCGTCCAGTGTGGCAGCTGTTGCGTCATTAAAGTAGGTCGTTCTAGTGAGTTCCAGGAACACTTGAGATAAGCCGCCGGCGTGCAGTTAAGAAGGGAAAGCTGTACTGGACCTCAGCGCGGTGTATATAAGGTCATAGCATACGGGTTGTCAAGAGTTACGTGAGCGATTTTCGATAGCGCGGATTGAGTGTTTGACGAATGGAACTAGTATTGTGTTAATAATTGTGTGAAACTCTATTAATCAGTGGCGAAGTTACATGGAGGCAATTGAGGCAATGCCTACCCTAAAAAATTCTGTAGAATAGAAATTATAAATACGTATGAACTACGTAACGTAAAGATTATACATTGTTACTGTGACTGTCGAATTTATTAAGCCAAAAGTGCTTTACTGAGCGACCGCTAGATGGTGACAGGTGAGATTCGGCATAGCTCATTTAAAGCGAATGAGGCAAAGTGAACTTGCCTCAGCGTTTTTTGTGTACATCGTATGTAAGCAATGTGCAGGCAAGATTGAGAAGTGCGGGGGGGGATTGTCCCGCGCTATACACTGTACACGTAGAGCGTTGAGGCATGTCTCAGTTCTGTGATGCAAAAAGTTTTATTTTATGCGGTTATTAAAAGTGTTCCTGTTATGCCGCTGAACTAACAGATGATCAAGATTGTTATTTGAATTATTTGTAACATTAAACATATACTATATAGAAACTAATCAAGTTTAAAAATTTGAAGTTCAATCAGTTGTATTATTGTGTATGACTTATACAAGGATTGTTCAATAAAAACACGTTTAGGGCTGTAAAGCATTTTTTATTCAACGATTTTAAAAGAAGTCTCCATTAACATTAAGACATGAGTTCCACTGTTGCACCAACCTGTAGATTCCCTCCTAGTAAAATTCTTACGGCTGTTTGCGGAACCATTCGTTAACAGCAAACTCTGCCTCAGCGTCCAGATTTGAACTACCGTCCTTTTAGTGATTCCTTAAAAAAAATTTAAGGTAAGATTTTTGTCTACCCATTCATTAACTACTAGCTTCGCCACTGATATTAATAGACTTTGGTATTGCGTGTGGACAGATCTAACTGGAAATATTGTACGAGTTAATTACAAACTGTGTACTTGTGAAAATTAAAGCTGGTGATTAGTGACATAATCGGTGTCTTGTATTTTGTTTCCACTGTACCATACGACGATCTAGTAGATTGTCATAACAATATAATATTGAGAACCTTTTTCACATTAGGAGTAGGTCATCAACAGTTGCATGCACGCGCACGTTAAAACTAACAAAAGTTTAAACGAAAAAAATTGGTTAAACAGGAAAACATTTTAACAAAAATAAATTAAAGAACTTACCACAATAATGCTATTTATTTTCATAAAGTCCGTAGAAGTGAAAAACTTGAAAAAAAAAGTGTCTCCTTTGGGAGAAAGGTGTTTACAGAGTCTGGGCGACAAGCTCGACAATCGTATTGGGCGAAGACGTAGCGCGGTACGGTAAATGGCAGGTACTATTTTATAATACAATACTTCGAAGTGGATACAATGCAGGTGCATTCCTTCGTTCAAAAGAAAATAAAATTACTAATTGGTTCACTGGTGCGTCAAAGCTTACTGACGGGCGCAGGGTTGCCGACTGCTGCACTAAACGATATTGAATCGATAGGCTTAACTTTTTTAATACTTCTAAAGAGCATAATGATAATGTGATGTATTTTTATATACTTACACTTATTGTTTTTCTAATGGTACATATAATTCAATTTTCTATTGTATTCTTTTTTTATTTTTTGTAGCCTAAAGGTACCATATGATGTGTAATAAATTTTTTATACACATTCTTAAAACGATCGATTTCAGTCATAGACCATCATCAGGTTATAAAGGGTGTCCCGGGAGGAGAGGGAAATAATTTGAGAAATGATTCTATAGTGTAAAAAAAGAAAAAAAAAGTTCATATAAACATATGTCGGGAAACGCTTTGTAAGCGAGTAATAATACTCTCTGTGGTTTATGGAGTGCTATTCATGAGAAAATACAGTAGAATGTTTTTAGGCAAAGATTTTTCTGTTTTACGTCGGATATCATGAAACTTATGGGAGATACAGTTCTGCGACCTGTTTTATTCGATTTTTCGGGTCAAAAACCATAAGAAACAACAGAATTCGCCCCCTTAATTTACCTTCCCAGAATTTCAGAAAGTCTTCATTTATCCGGGGGAACCGAAACCTGGGCGAAATCTTTCGCTAGCCGTAACTCGCTTACAAAGCGTTTCCGGACATATGTTTATATGAACTTTTCTTCTTCTTTTACACTATAGAACCATTTCTCAAATTATTTCCCTCTCCTCCCGGGACACCCTGTATATAGCTCATTTGCGGTCACAATATTGTAAAACACACTACTATAGTAAAAAAAACTATGACCGAAATCGATCGTTTTAAGAATGTGAATAAAAAATTTTATTACACATCATATGGTACGTTTAGGCTATAAAAAATAAAAAAGAATACAATAGAAAATTCTAAAGAGCAGTAACACTTTAATTTACAATTATGTTCATCATCATCATCATCTTTAAGAAGGATTAAACCAAAAAATAGTTTGT